>JAYESA010000010.1:112902548-113132548 GCA_036927795.1 Iris macrosiphon | reverse complement strand
GGGTTGTGTAGTTCTTCTAATAGGGACATAACTGCATGGAAGCATAGGCAATTACCTTCCTATTCTGCTATAGAACGCAACCCAAACCCTTCCCTGAAGCATCACTATAAATAGTGAATCCACCTAACCCCCATGGCAACGTCAACATTGGAGCTATCATCGATCTCTTCTTTAACTCATCAAAAGCGGACTAATACTCCTCTAACCATACAAACTCTACGTCCTTCTTGGTCAGCCTAGTCATCGGCTCTGCAATCATGTAGAAGTCCTGTACAAACCTCCTGTAGTATCCTGCCAAACCCAGAAAGATCCTGATCTCTGCCACCGAACTTGGAGTAGCCCATGACCCCACTGCCGTGATCTTCCTAGGGTCAACTGAGATCCCATCTCCTGTCACTACATGTCATGTCCAAGGAATTCGACCTTGTCTAGGAAGAACTCGCACTTCGAAAGCTTTCCATAAAGCTCCTCCTTCCTGAGAGTCTCCAAAACTATCCTCAGGTGCTCCTCGTGCTCCTCTGATATCTTCGAATACACAAGGATATCATCGATGAATACCACCAAGAACTTATCAAGGTACTGGTGGAACACCTTGTTCATCAGGTTCATGAATACCGCTAGAGCATTTGTCAACCCAAACGGCATCACCATGAATTCAAACTAGCCATACCGAGTCCAAAAAACTGTCTTCTGAATATCCTCTCTATTCACATTCACCCGGTGGTAGCCTGATCTTAAGTCTATCCTCGAGAATACCTTCGCTTCGCTCAACTGATCGAAGAGATCGTCAATCCTTGGCAGCGAATATTTGTTCTTGATAGTGAGGCTGTTCAGAGCCTTGTAGTCGATACATATACGTACCGACCCATCCTTCTTCGGTACAAATAATATTGGAGCACCCCATAGTGATGAACTGGATATGATGAAGCCCTTGTCCTACAACTCGTCTACCTATTCTTCAACTCTGCTAGCTCGCTGTTGTTCACCCTATAGACATGCTGTGATATCGACTCTGTGCCTAGTACCAAGTCTATAAAGAACTCAACGTCTCTGTCTGGCGGCAACCCCGACAACTCCTCTGGAAAGACATCTAGGAATTCCGTAATCAAAGGATGTGGCAACTCCTTCTCTTCCACCAGGGCTCCACAGAAGATTCCCTCGCTCTGCTTTGCTGCTCCTTTGGTAATCTCAAACTCTGGCTCTCCCGGTGGTCAAAACAAAACTCTACCTCTACGATAATCTATGCTAGCATGGTGCCTACTTAACCAATCTATCCCGAGTATAATGTCGTAGCTCGAAAATGTCATTACGAGTAAGCACGCACTCAATTGTAACCTCCCCTAATTTTCTAGGATTTTTTTATATAATAATAGGAATAATAATGCGTATAACAACAACGTACCAATAAATGATAATAAAATAAATAGAATAAAAATAAACTAATAAATATTTTATAGAAATAATAGTAATTATAATTAATAAGGATGTTTTTATAAAAGAAAAGAAAAGAAAAGTAATATATATATATATATATATATATATATATATATATATATATATATATATATATAATAATAATAATCAATCAAGTAAAACATAACAATACCACTTATACTACAACCAACAACAACAAAAACAACCAACTTTTTTCCCCACGGTTCACAAACGACCCGACCTTCCTCTATATTCGACCCGACCCAGGTAACCCTCGGCTTTATATACATATATATATATGTGTACGTAAACAAACAAAAATCCTAATCCTAACCAATGAGCAGTCACCCCAGACCTTCCCCCTTACCATCGTTGCCGTCGCTCGACCGTCGAACGCTGGAGCACTACTGCCACCGCCATTGACCAGTACACGCGCGCGTCAAAACCGCGACAGAAACAAACCCCAGGTGCCCATCTTCTCCATTGTATTTCTTCCTACAAACACGACCAAATTTTGATCCAGTTGTTTAGATTCAACCACAACATGAACACCTGCTAATGTCTTTAAGTAGTTTTATTCGAACCACCATATTTCTGATGTAAAATTATCCGAAACTTTCTGAAAAACTACTGTTTTAGATATATATGAATTGACAGTTCTTGAAACCAATATGCTGTTTTGGAAAGCGATTTTCTTCCAATCGAACTCACTTAATTATGATCTTATTTTTCTGATAGCTGGTCTATATAACCAGAATCGCAACGACCTAATATTTATATAATTTGGATCATTAATTCTGTGCTAAATTTATATTTAAAATTATAAAAAACAGTTTTTAAGAACTTAAAAACTTGTAATACGGAGCATTCCGATAAACCGAACTACCACGTCACGTACCTGTTGTACTAAAAGGAGTGTATGGTATATTCTGACGTGCATGCTTTCGCAGAAGTTGATTTGGACGTGTGTGCGCATCGAAATTAACCCGTATTCATAAAAAGTCCCCCATATCAACATTTTGTAAATTTTCCATTAGTTGGTACACGTTCGTCGGAATCCGACAAAACTTGTGCCATTGGATTCATGGTATCACGCTGGTCCTGAGACCCAAGTTTCAAGCGATTCGGAGACAGTTGACCGAGCCGCCTATTCGTGGGCCCACGGTTGACTTGACGGGCAAAATTGTGATCGGCTTACCAGAATTCAAAATCGGACATATCGTTAAGTTCGTATCATCATTTATGATTGCTTTGACCTATAATTTGTCCTATTTAGAAACTTTTATCCCTGATACGCATTTCGGTGCAAGGTGGACCCCATATGGATACCATTTTGACCCAAAATTTTCTTTTTTGCCCCTGTGTCCAAATTGGACGAAAGGGTAGAGTTTTTTGACTATCTCACTAATTTTGAAGACGTTGGTGATGTTTATTTCAGCATCAAAATATGTTCATTCAGAGCCTGTAGTTTCTGATCTCTCGTGCTTGATGTCTGGATGCCTACATTACACAAATTGCTTGCCAGACAGGTATACCTTGCTATTGTGCTATTTATTTACATTCATTATTAGCATGCATATTTGTTGTTATTCATTTAGTTATTTTATTTTACTATATAAAACTGTGCGTCCAAGAATAACTTCGGTGCAACGACGGTTGCGTCGTCTTTTGTCACTTATTTAATATTTTGCATGGCGACCTAGTGTTATGAGACCACCCCATGATGTTGAGGAATTCTTATGTTTCATTGGCCGTGACACATTTGTTACATGAGTGTGAGTCTCATGTAGGACATGGACTTGCGTGATAGGCTGGCCACTTGTACGTATGGGATGTGCGACGGATAGGAAATAACTGCTGATAGAAATATATGCTAGGAGACTTGGCAGTTATTAGAGGTATCACCGTGGCATGGATATGACATGGATATATTATAGGGTAGGGAGAACAACAAGTAGGCATATGGGATCCTTTACACTTTTCCTTTTGTAACCCGTACGCTCCGCTAGAGATGCGTGGTCAGATGACCCTTATATTATATTATTACAGGCGGACTCTGACGATTGAAAGACGTTACGCTTTTTAGGCTATTGATTCTCCAAGGGAGTCACGCTAATCTCATTTTTAGCCAGATAGCCCATACGTTAGGAAGTTGTTCTCAAAAATGCATTTCACATAGATGGTTAGGCGACCCTTTGGATGTTATTTTCAGTATATTATGGCATGTACTCTTTGTATCTTGTTACATCCCTCTGACGACCTGGTCCACTTCCAGGTATAGACGAGTAGGATTATCCGTAGGAGAATGGACCTGGGCCTGACACATCATTCTTTGTTGAGGAGGTCTTACCTTCTGAGTACCAGTGATTACTTCATTGCTGATGGATCCTTACCTGTTGTTTCTTTATTGACATTTATTTTATATTAGGGTTTTGATCTCCTCTATCATTTTACTTTTTGATATAGTTGATTGGTAGTGGATTTGTCTCCACCCGACTATTATTCTTTTGATACTTCGTACTTGAGACATTTAGCTATTTATTTTGATATTCCTTTACTTGTGCTTGTGGATGAGATATAGATACATGTGACTTGTATTAACAATATATGAACCACTTGTAAATTAATATTCATATTACAATGTACGTATGTATTATAATTTTCCAATATATTGGAGTTGTCATATACATACGGATGACATGCTACGTATTCCTAGTCCTACGTATTTTGGGACTGGGGCGTGACATATTTTTGTGGTGGCCTATGCAGGTGGAGATTATATTGTCTCGGTTATGTTACTGTACCGAGCAAGCCTGCAAATAGGATTAGAGTATAGGATCTCATCCACTTATTTAATCACTTCCTTTGGATTCTAATTTTGTACTCTCCTTGACTGCTTGATTTGCATCTACCTTGAATCTGTTCCAATGCTCTCCTTCCCCCGTGAGACGTATTGTTACCCTCGCCATCACTACATACGACTTTGCAACTCAGGAGGAGTTATACCTATTAGCTGTGTCTGTAGATTTTGCCCTGTAGTGATTCGCGACAAAGAGATGAAGGCTCGACTCTTAGTCTTTCCCATGTCGAACTTTAATGTTGTCCTTGGGATGGACTGGCTAAGCAAGTACCACGCTTTCTTTGACTACTACCGAGGAAGCATTCTCTTTAAGGTACCAGGCCAGCCGGAGCTCGATTTTACACGAGGATCCACATAGGTTCTCGATGGTGTTCAGATGGCATTGGACGACGTCATTTATCACCCTATTATTTCAGAGTTTAAGGACGTCTTTTCAGAAGATTTGTCAGGACTACCTACGGACAGAGATGTGGAATTCTCGATTAAGTTGACCCCAGGAGCAACACCCATATTGTCGCATGTTTACAGATTGGCACAGAAGGAGATGGATGTGCTGAAGGCACAGTTGAAGGAGTTAGAAGAGAAAGGCTTTATCTAACCGAGTGCATCACCCTGGGAAGCCCCAGTATTATTTGTACCCAAGAAGGATGGGTCAGTTCGCATATGAATTGACTACAGGGTCTTGAATGATATGACTATGAAGAATAAGTACCCTCTGTTTGATGATAAACAAAAGTATGAAACTAGGTTTATATGAAACCCTTTCTTTGTTTACAAACAAGAAAAAAAAGAGTACAATTAATCCTATACGAGGATGTTAAGTACAATAAAAAAATAATTCTAGGGAAAAATTGCTATAGGAGTCTGATCTACGGTCAATCACTTTGTCCCTTGGACTACACGATGATGAAGAAGTGCTGTAGAAGAAGAAGAAGCTTCAAAGGTTGCAAGTGGGATTGAATTCTCGTTGCCGAAGTTGTCAATCAACACTCTCTGTCTGTGCTCTCTGCTCCTTTTTTGATCCTTTGATCCTTGATCCTGTCTGTCTATCCGTGTCCTGATCTCCGATCCTTTATACCCTATGACTAGAGGTCTCTATTTATAGAGATCAGTCATAATAACTATCCAGTTGGTGTAGAAGCCAAACTGTGAAGAGAGTGACACCTTTTACGCGGCAGTTATAATAACTGCTACCCACGTTTGAATGATCTCCTGAATTCACGTATGACACGTGTTCCATTATGAGGTAACATATATAACTGATTCTTGAAGATCATGGCATGCAAGCCACGTAGGTAACTACCCCTCGCGTAAAGATGGTTGGCATAAAAGCCAAATAACTGTCTCGTTGGCGTAAAAGCCAAATAGATGTCTTGGTGGCAAATAGCTGTCTTGTTGGCGTAAAAGCCAAATAGCTATCTTGTTGGCGTAAAAGCTAAATAGCTGTCTTGTTGGCGTAAAAGCCAAATAGCTGTCTTGTTGGCGTAAAAGCCAAATAGTTGTCTTATTGGCGTAAAAGCCAAATTCTGCGTAAAACTTGATGCTGCATGAATAATAGATAACCAGCATAAAAATAGCCAATTATCCTTCCTAACTGAGGTCTTGAGCGTATTCTGGGCTAAATAGCCTTATCATGTACCTTTGCAAATATAGCCTGAGTTGGCGTATTTCGAGGAGATAGCATACGGCGTACTCCTATAGTTGAAAATAGCCTGGTTGGCGTAAAACACAAGGATGGTGATGTGAGCGTATTAGTCACAGTTTTAGCTCTCCCAGTCGTTTAAAAATAGAACCATATCTCGTGCATTAAATGCAGAGATCTGCCCCTATCTGGTGCATTAAATGCAGAGATATGCCTCGAGCTCTGTACGAGAAACAGCTATTGATGTGGCGTCTGATTTCGTCTCATCTTGAGCGTAAAAACTCATCTCCGCCTGTGTAGAATAGGCAGCGTATTCCTTGAATGCGTAGAAATGACTTGTATCAAGGATATATCGCTAAACGACAGTCTGGGTCTCTGTGCAAAATCATCATTACAGCCGTCCTCTCGATCGTCGTGCAGTACTTTTGTCAGGAGTCAGGTTCACTGTTTTGTCTGACAGATTCATCCGAGGAATACGAAGAGTTCCTCGTATGACTTTACGTTGCATTAAAAACAAACGTATTTTACGCCGGGGGGAGGTGTAGCAACCTTTTACGCCAAAACAGCCTTGAAGCGCTGCTTTACGCGGGTAGCTTTGAAGCTCTATTTTACGCCAAATAGTGCTGAGGCTCTATTCTACGCCAATAGCTCTAAAGTCATATTTTATGCCATACAACGCTGAAGCTCTGTTTTACGCTGACTTCATATATGTTGGGGTTTTGACTGTATGATACGCGTATAATTCCCCAGCGTATTTCATGCTTCTACAAGACCTCCTTTAAAGTTTTCAACTTTTTTGTAATTTAAAATACTTTGAATGAAGCATGAAATGGTCCATGCTATTTTTGTGGACGAGGAGTCATTCTAAATCATCATTTCTCCGAGTAGGCCATACTTGAACTAGATGTAAAGGATTCTGGCTAGACTTCGACTGAACTTCCAATGGCCCAAGAAGAAGAGTCATCTTCAATGCTGACATCTGTGTGCTTCAGGCACTTGTAATATTTTGTAACAAAAAAGGAGCATTTTTTGCGTAAACCCTTGAAATTGGCTTTCTCGAGTATAAGACCCGAATTATCAAGATATATGCGTATCCTGCTAACTGATCTGTCCCGCGTAACTTAAGATGGGTGTAAAATCATAGATCCATAGCATCTGAGCAAAAAATCATAGATCTGTAGCTTCTGAGCGAAAAAGCTTCTGAGCGTAAAATCATAGGTCTATAGCTTTTGAGCGTAAAATCGTAGATCTGTAGCTTCTGAGCGTAAAATTGTAGATCTGTAGCTTAAAATCGTAGATCTGTAGCTTCTGAGCATAAAAGCTTCTTAGCATAAAATCATAGATCTGTAGCTTCTGAGCGTAAAATCGTAGATCTGTAGCTTCTGAGCGTAAAATCATAGATCTGTAGCTTCTGAGCGTAAAATCGTAGATCTGTAGCTTCTGAGCGTAAAGCTTCTGAGCGTAAAATCATAGATCTGTAGCTTTTGAGCGTAAAACCATGGATCCTTACTCTGCGCATAAAAATCATGGATCTGTTACGCAGCATGACTGTCCGCCTTCCTTTTCAAATGATCGACTGACGTGGTCCCAAATCATAACTGATCAGATAAGATCGGATTTGGTTAAGGATTCGAAGAGTTATCTGAACTCTATAAATAGCCCTAGGTCGTGAGAGAGAAAAATCCTTCATTTGTCTCTGCAAAGCCCTTCGTCTCTTTCTGAGAACTCTTCGTCTTTGTCTCTTTCTGAGAACTCAGATTCGCCACGGCACCAAAACAGGCCTCCGCGGCTAAGGAAAAGAAAGCCGCTTCCTCATCTCGCTCCTCTGCTCAAGCACGAGCGACTCCTACTAGGCCAAGCGAGCCTCGTTCTGAACGAAGTGCTTCGCCGTCTAGCTGCGCTCCGGGCATCACAGGTAAAGGCTTCGAGAGGAGAAAAATCCTTCGTACACATTGTACATGTATGTGCAAATACGCCCACATTCCTAATGTGTCAGCGTAAAACTCCATATTTTTGCAGTCTAGCGTAAAAACTCAGACTGTCAAAATTTGGCGTATACTGCAAACCTTGTGTTTTACGCACTGGAAGTAAATTCCAACGAAAACCCCCAATTTTTGCAGTCTGGCGTAAAAGCTCAGACTGTTAGGTTTTGGCGTATACTGCAAACTTTGAGTTTTTATGCACTGGAAGTAAATTCCAGCGTAAAAAGTCAAATTTTTGCAGTCTGGCGTAAAATTAGACTGTCAAGTTTTGGCTTATACTGCAAGAGTGTAGCGCCTAGCATAAAACTGACTTGTTTTCTTGCTTCTTGTAGTGGACCTACAGATCCCCCCTCTGGCTGAAGTGATGGGCTCTGCTGCTGGAATGCTGAATTCCAACTATCTGGAGAACTTGTCCCATGTGACATTCTCCATCTCTAGAAACGAGTATCCTCAAGAAAGGGGGACTCTGATCTCGGCCCAAGGAGAACGAATGTTGCTGAGTATGATCAGTATGGAGCCCCTGACATACATAGATGTGACTGAGTATAAGAAACCAGCTTTCTTATTCGGGGACGTTATTGATAAGCAGTCTCAGACCAAGCCCAAGAAGGAAGATTGGGTATTTTTTGCTGAGGGCACGATCATGTATCTGCCAAAGATGTCTAAAGATTATCCTATCTCTACATTCTTCCATGCCACACATCCCAGAAAGATGTCATGGACTCTGACTCCCGATCTTCATGGCCAGCCAGGGAAGATCTTTTATAAGAAAGGATTGGACCGAGGGTCCTTTGTAAGCAGTCCCTCAGGCCCTGTCATGCCTTTCAGAGGATTACTGCCGGGCAGCGTCTCGAGTGAAGACACTTCACTAATCCAGCCGCTTCAAATAATGACTTTCTGTAATGACTTTATGGGGCAGGGAGGAGTATACCCCAAGGTTAACCCTCGCACCAGTGGATGGCTTAGCCCCCAGAATCTTCGATGGGCCAGTTTAACTGCATGGGCCCTGAAGCACTTTCAGATGGAGCTGGAAAGTATTGGCTTGTTTGAGGTTGTGAGTGCTACTAGTGTTGGGCTGCCTCTCAACCCCAATTTGTTCTTAGCTTTGATGAAGCAATATAACTCGCTCACTGGGACTTTCGCCACTCCGATAGGTGAGTTGGGCCTGGCACTTCATGAGATAGTAGACATCTCAAAGCTACCAATGGGAGACACTCCTTATGAAGAGTACGTTCCCACAAATAGGGAGCTGAGGGATATTAACCCTCGGGCAGTGGCAGTGTACCAAGAGCTGATGAGCCACTATTTTGCATGCACCACCTTCTACAAGGAGCCCTCTGATTTAGCCCATATCAACAAATGGATATCCTACCTCTTCTTCCATCAGGCTAGAAATGCCAAGCAGGACAAGGTTGTAGATAACAGAGATAAACCCTTGAATCCTTTGAGCATTCTCAATGCCAACACAATCGACGATCTTATTGAAGATGCGGGGGCTCAAGATTGTGTTCTCAATAAAGAGATAGGGGGTTATCCTGCAGGAACCAAAGCCTACAACTATATGAGGCATTGCCGAAAGCCTCTGTCAAGAGAAGCTCAACTGGCTGGCTTCCTTTCTGTTTGGCTACGTCGATGGGTGGTGCCTGGCATCGCGTCTGCGGATCACATTCATCACAACACCTTATAGCCCGCAGTGCGTTTGGTATTTGGAGCGAGATTGGGCCTGCTCCCTGCCATGGTGTGCAAGATTCAAGCTGGCCTGAGGGCCATTACTGAGGGACTGCTGGCTGATGATACACAGCGTGAAGGATATCCCAGAGTGGAATTGCCATTCTTATATCTGATGGGATGGTTAATCCTTCACAATACCAAAGTAATGCCTCCCGGATCGGCCAGTGGTTCGGGCAATAACTTTCTGTTGAATTACAGAAATTCTTCTTGGAATGTGACTAGCGTCATAGACTGTCGGCTAGCACTAAATTTTGCCCATAGTTGGAAGTTCTTCTGCATCGTCCCCCCGTACATATCAATCAACAGGGGATGAAACTTCAGGATGCAGGTCAGGGGGAGACTATTCTTTCTCCTGAAGCCTTTTACTGGTTGGTCTGCATTAGACCTTCCCATCTGCTGTACAGAAGTGAGGACTACTGCTACTTGGAGCCTTATCTGCCTAGCCGTTTTGCCAGGCAATTTGGGTATGATCAGTTGCATGTGGGGAATCCCATCACCAGCTTCAAGTTCAAAGGTGGACTTATTGATGGAGCTAGAGGATGTCGGTACTTCATAATGGGTTGTACTGGAGCAACCTTTGCTGTGCCTGCGACTTCTCTCTCTACGGAGCTGCGCATTCTTCACTCGTACGCACAATTTTATGTGTCCATAAATACCTTCCATCGTGATTTTGATGTTTATGGAAGTTTCAGGATGCCCTCACATAGGTCCGCTGGGAGAGAGGAGATACCATCTGTCTCCTCTGATGAAGGTGATGAAACCACCGGTGTAGATGATTATTTGTTGATTTTACCGAGAGGCGTAATAGCTCCGCCAGCAGAGCCTCTCATAATCTCCGATAAACGAAAGGCTTCCACTCTGAAAGAGCCTTCCCCCCGCAAGAAGAAGCTGACTACCGGAGGTCCTAAAAGGACTTCCACCAAGGGGGCTTCTAGGAGTAAGCCAATTGTTTCCCCTGTTGGGGATGATTCTTTGATCAGGGGTCCTTCGCCTTTTAGAGAGGGAACCTCCACAGTTCCAGTTGACAGTGCTGGAGATTCTTTGCCCGCTACTGCTGCCGCTACCACCGTTACTGGTAGTGCTTCTAGATCGCTTTCGAGGCTGAGCATAATAAGAATCAATATACCTTTACTAAGACAAATAATGGGACTAGCCCCTCCTTCGTCTGTAAATATTTCGAGCGAGATTCCACCCGATGAACCTCGAGTAGATCTGGGTGACGACTGGGATGACTACCCTCAAACGTCAGTTGGTGCACCCTCTTTTCCAGGTATAACAGCTTGTTTAGCATCATTAAGAAATGATTTAGCTATACAGGCTGCAGACGCAACATACATACCATCGGCCATGGGTAAATGTTGTCTTCACGCTTTCTTCAGGAAAATTAACATCAAATTGATATTAACTTTCTCTTATCTTATTTTTAGGCGAAGACATCTCTGGGGAGGGCGGAGTTGACACAACTTCTAATTTTATTGCGGATCCAGCTAATGAAACGGCGGTGCCTGACGTCAACGAAGCATACTTTGAAACTGCCGATCTTTTATCTGCAACATTCTCGGGTGTCATCCCGCCAGTAGCAGTTCAAATAACATCAGAGGAGGATGAACCCACCATTTCGACCATGCCTCATTTGTCAAGCATGCCAGCAACTTCAACCGTTGTTGGTGTCTTTTCTTTTGCCGCGCCATCTGTTGAAGCAACGACTGTGGCAACATCCTCTACAGTCCTTCCGGAAAAGAGATTTACCGATATTGCGGCCACTCCCAGCGTATATTCGATCTTTGCTATGCTAGTTGAAAAATACACTAGCATATTATACCTCACTTTGAAAGAATTGATATCCATGGTACTGGAGAAGAATCTAGGCTTTGATGCTCTGAAGACGTCCTCCAAGCTCACTATAGCGCCGATTAGAAATTTCAATGACGTTGAAAGAGCTGATGCGCTAGAGCAAATAGTTAATGGTTTAGAACAACCCATTAACGAATATTTGCAACTATCCCGAGGCAGCATCAATGACTTGGTTCAGGCTGAGTACGACTCCCTTACTGCAGAATTTGCTCAGAAGACTAAAACTTTAAACAAATCCATCCAGGAATATCAGCAGAAGATGGAGAAAGAGCGAGCAGTATTGGTGGAGTGTATTCCTCAGCTGGCTCAGTGCCAGGCCAAATGTGAGGGATATGAAGTGAGGGTTCGAGAATTGGAAGCTGAACTTGCTCAAACCAGGGAGAGGCTTCTCAAGGCATCGATAGTTCGTGATGTATTTGAGGGCCAAGTGAAGACAACCCAACAGAACTTGACACATGCGGGTGTCCTCCATACAAGTTTTGTTAATTCTTTGTCCGAACTATCTCTCTTGAGCAGTGATGAAGCAAGGCTGAAACGGGCTCGCACCAACATCTTGAACTCCAGGAATAAGAGGATGGCTACTTTGGCGCAACCGATTCGCGATTTAACTGCTCCTCCCTAATGATGTACTTTTTACTTTTTTTGCTCCTTATTTTCTCAGAGATAATAAAAATACATTTTCTGACTTTGTGGACCCATCACTTTAGAATATAAATGATAGGTTAAGATGAAAGTGATATCAGAGGTAATATGAACATGATATACTTTCGGTAAGGTTTGGCTGAATGTAGATCTATTCAGGGGTAATATGAACCTGATAGAAGATAATCCAACTAAATTTGTATATAAAACACTATCAGAGGTAATATGAATATGATAGGTTTACAAATTAGTTAAGCATATCTATTTAGAGGTCACATGAACCAGATAGAATATGATTTAGCTAACCTTTGTATGTAGTATCGCCAGAATAAGATCTTTGTCATACTCCATTAAGCAAAGGAGATCAAGCATAGTACTTTTTTCAGGGATTTGTCGTTGATAGGAGCCATTATCAAAACTTTATTAGGCTTGGCTCATCTGTAAGCGCCATAGGAGAATGTTGTTTCAATCACATAAGGGCCCTCCATTTTTTTGCGATTATTCGTGTAGTACAATACCGTGTTTGTTGAGGACATCCCACTGGGGGATCTTTGGTGGACCTATTATTTGTTGCGTACGTTGAGTGTAAATAATAAGTTCGAAACAAGCCCTATCAGAGGTAATATGAATGTGATAGGTTTTGTGGGTAGTAAAGACATCCTGCTGGGGGACTTTTTGTAGACCCATCACTTTTCGCGCACGTTAGTGCAAGTAATAGGTTTGAGACAAGTCCTGACAGAGGTGATATGGACGCTGTAAAACATGACACTGTGGGGATAGTGGAGAGACATATTTCAGATGTAATATGAACATGACCTGGCTTTTTTCTTTGCTGGGGAAAATGAGGATAGTTCAGAGGTAATATGGACATGAACAATTCGTTTCCATTGTGGATATTCCACTGGGGGATTTTTGTGGACCTATTACTTCTTGTGCACGATAGTACAAATAAGTTTAAGATAAGCCCTGCCAGAGGTAATATAGACGTGGCAATTTTCGTGGACTTAACACCACTGGCGTACTTAGAGTTAAGTACGGGTGCTAAGTTGAGATGACAACCGATATCAGAGGTAACATGGACATGATAATCGATAGCCAAAACTTGGAAGGTTTGCTCAGAGGTAATATGGACATGACAAACTCAGCCTGAGAGAAATCTTATGACAATAGTTCAGAGATAATATGGACATGAACTAGTGTCCGAAAAACTCATTTGAGGAGTGATTCGTTGAGTGAGGTCTATCCAAACATGAAGATAGACCAAAGGATTGCTCCGCTGGGGAGATTGATGGGATGATGGCGCAGAGGTAATATGAACATGGCTAGCGTCTAACGAGATTGGTTTGACTAGTCACTGCAGGAGTGCGTAAGTAGACCTAAAGATTGCTCCGCTGGAGAGATTTTAGGGCCTCATCATCCATTGCGTATCCGGTACTCTTGGATACAGATAATGGTTTCTCTTCTTTACAAGAATTTGTAACGAAGTAGAAAATATTGTACATAGGCACTTGCTGGGGATGAAGAACCAAGATTTGATTCGAACACCTGGGTTGTGGACTTATTACCCATGGTGTACCTTAAGTACAAATAATAAGCTGAAATGACTAGTACTACCAGGGGTTATGCGAACGTGATAGTAGAAAGTCGGAGAGCAGAACTTTACTCAGTGGTGATATGGACATGGAAAAGTTCTGAAAATATCTTACTCGGAGGTATTGTGGACATGGTAAGATATGACTTTGTGGGGGTAAAGAAAAACAGGACAGAGATAATATGGAAGTGACCATTTTTATGGTGATAGATTTACTCTGCCGAAGAAAGTGGAGAGACATAGTTCAGAGGTAATATGGACATGAACTGATCGATAGCAACAACCTGGGAGGTTTGCTCAGAGGTCACTTGGACATGGCAAACTCAGCTGGGGAAAAACATGTTTGGACAACAGTTCAGAGGTAATATAAACTTGAACCGATGTCCAAAAAAATCATTGGAGAGTGATTTGCTGAGTGGGGATAGACCTGAAGGTTGTTCCTCTGAGGAGATTTTAGGGACTCATCATCCGGTACTTCTTGAGGGAGCAAATTGCCACGTTGGAGAGATCAATTTGCAGTGACCATCTTCTCGTTTATAAATGCAAAGTGATGACTTTGGCGTCAATCAACTCCTGGATTCTCCTTTTTAGTACATAGCATGCCTTTGTGGGGTGATGAATGTACCGATGAAAGAGACAATATTCTGGGTCATCAACCTTGCCAGCCCTTTCAGGGTATCTGATGTTGGGTAGCTGAAGTTTATTTTCCTTCATCAATATATTAAAGATTTCAATGATGTCATCCTCGTTGAAGGAGAAAGCCCCCTTTGGTTTTCGGGGTTCCGATACCTGAGTCGTACGGTCTTCAGGAAAGATGGTCATAGTTGCGTCATCTTCAGATTCAGAGGGAATTCTACCCCCAGCTTCGGATGCTGCTCTGTTTTGTCGAGGGAGACTACCCCCAGACGTGTCGTTGTCTGGTTCTTCTTCTTCTTTTTGTTTGTCTTCGTCCACAAAAGTTGATTTAGAAGGACCTGCCTCTGGTATTACAGGATCAGACTTTGGAGGTTTGGAGTTTGCGAGAGATGCGGTATACCCTAACCCAAAATGAGTTCGTTGACAGTAAGGATCACCATGCAACGGTATTCGCCTGCCTTTTCCATAATTGAAGCCTTGCTTCAACTTTAAATCATAACCCATATTTTGCATAATCTTTAAAGCCTGTGGGCTATATCTGTGGATTTGTATTTTCCCAACATCTGACTCGTGAGAATCTTCTTGTATAATCGGTCTATTCCACATTCGACCGAAGACTATTAGATGCTGATCGTTCTGAGTAGGTGGAACAATAAAGATAGATTCTTCATGTGGCCCATATATCGTGACAACATTAGATGTTGACGCTACTTCCCACATGATCTCCCCACGCTTGATAGTTAGGGGCACTAAATCTTGATTTTGACCCCTGTCTTTGCATTTCTGGATCAAGAAATTACGCAAATCAGGGGGACTAACAGAAGAAGAAGGCTTATTCTGCCTTTTTCCATCAGTAGGAAGATGTAGATTAGGAATCATAACCCTTTCTCTGCCATAGAAATATAACAGTTCACCCATGTGAGTAGCATACGATCCATCATCCTTCTGAGGAGCGTATTTTCCCGTAAAATGGGTCTTCTTTACGTGGACAGGCTTATCCTGGCATAATTCGGAGTTTGGCACTGGTTCGTGTAAAACAGGAAAAGTCCTCAAGCGGCCTCCAGCGTCACACGTAATCTGAAGAGTGGGCAACTTCTTCTCTTGTGGGCGTACAAGCCTAGCGGTTGGGAGATCCGCCACTCGTTTTTCCTTGATGTGATCCCAGGGTCTATCTGCCTCATCATAGACGGGAGATATATTTTTACGCACAAGGCGCGTTTAAAATTTCCGTGCGGGCACTGAGGCCTTGCTAGGAATTTTGTCTACCACGTCACAAACGGGAGACGAAGTTTTATGCGCAGAGCGCGTGTTAGACTTCTGGGTTAGCACTGGGGTATTGCCAGAAGTTTTGTTTGCAACGTCACAGACGGGAGACGAAGTTTTACGCGCAGAGCGCGTCTGAGATTTCTGGATTGGCACTGAGGCATTGCTAGAAGTTTTGTCTGCCACGTCACAGACGGGAGACAAATTTTTACGCACAAGGCGTATAGGCCGTATAGTCACAACCTTGTTGATCAGAGGAGGAGAGCTTGCAGGAAGGATAGAGGATGTCTTGGACATCCATACTTTACGAAGCTTCCTGTTGTTCTGGACAGAGAGGGAATGGGAGCTACCCCCTGCACGAAGCATGTCTTCATAAGCAGATTGGTCGAATTGGACGACCAAAGTCTTCTTCGTCGATCCAATAGATACAATATCGTGTTGAGCAATTGCTTTCTCGTCAGATGAGAAAGTCGTCCCCAGCAGAGTCGCCATCTTATGTTTGATGATAAACAAAAGAATGAAACTAGGTTTATACGAAACCCTTTCTTTGTTTACAAACAAGAAAAAAAAGAGTACAATTAATCCTATACGAGGATGTTAAGTACAATAAAAAAATAATTCTAGGGAAAAATTGCTATAGGAGTCTGATCTGGGGTCGATCACTTTGTCCCTTGGACCACACGATGATGAAGAAGTGCTGTAGAAGAAGAAGCTTCAAAGGTTGCAAGTGGGATTGAATTCTCGTTGCCGAAGTTGTTAATCAACACTCTCTGTCTGTGCTCTCTGCTCCTTTTTTGATCCTTTGATCCTTGATCCTCTCTGTCTGTCCGTGTCCTGATCTTCGATCCTTTACACCCTGTGACTAGAGGTCTCTATGTATAGAGATCAGTCACAATAACTATCTAGTTGGCGTAGAAGCCAAATTATGAAGAGAGTGACACCTTTTACGCGGCGGTTATAGTAACTGCTACCCACGTTTGAATGATCTCCTGAATCCGCGTATGACACGTGTCCCATTATGAGATAACGCATATAACTGCTTCTCGAAGATCACGGCATGCAAGCCACGTAGGTAACTGTCCCTCGCGTAAAGATGGTTGGCATAAAAGCCAAATAATTGTCTCGTTGGCGTAAAAGCCAAATAGCTGTCTTGGTGGCAAATAGCTGTCTTGTTGGCGTAAAAGCCAAATAGCTGTCTTGTTGGCGTAAAAGCCAAATAGCTGTCTTGTTGGCGTAAAAGCCAAATAGTTATCTTATTGGCGTAAAAGTCAAATTCTACGTAAAACTTGATGCTGCATGAATAATAGATAACTAGTGTAAAAATAGCCAATTATCCTTCCTGACTGAGGTCTTGAGCGTATTCTGGGCTAAATAGCCTTATCATGTACCTTTACAAATATAGCCTGAGTTGACGTATTTCGAGGAGATAGCATACGGCGTACTCCTATAGTTGAAAATAGCCTGGTTGGCATAAAATGCAAGGATGGTGATGTGAGCGTATTAGTCACAGTTTTAGCTCTCCCAGTCGTTTAAAAATAGAACCAGATCTCGTGCATTAGACGCAAAAATCTGTCCCCATCTCGTGCATTAAATGCAGAGATATGCCTCGAGCTCTGTACGAGAAACAACTTTTGACGTGGCATCTGATTTTGTCTCATCTTGAGCGTAAAAACTCATCTCCGCATGTGTAGAATAGGCAGCGTATTCCTTGAATGCGTAAAAACGACTTGTATCAAGGATATGTCGCTAAACGACAGTCTGGGTCTCTGTGCAAAATTATCATCACAGCCGTCCTCTCGATCGTCGTGCAGTACTTTTGTCAAGAGTCAGGTTCACTGTTTTGTCTGACAGATTCATCCGAGGAATACGAAGAGTTCCTCGTATGACTTTACGTTGCATTAAAAACAAACGTATTTTACGCCGGGGGGAGGTGTAGCAACCTTTTACGCCAAAAAAGCCTTGAAGCGCTGCTTTATGCGGGTAGCTCTGAAGCTCTATTTTACGCCAAATAGTGCTGAGGCTCTGTTCTACGCTAATAGCTCTGAAGTCATATTTTACGCCACACAGCGCTGAAGCTCTGTTTTACGTTGACTTCATATATGTTGGGGTTTTGACTGTATGATACGCATATAATTCCCCAGCGTATTTCATGCTTCTACACCCTCTGCAATGCATTGATGACTTATTTGATCAACTTAGTGTATCTAAGGTATTCTCGAAGACAGACTTAAGATCGGGATATCATCAGGTGAAGGTGCAGAAGTAGGATATTTTGAAGACTGCATTCGGACGAGATATGGACACTACGAGTTTTTGGTCATGCCATTTGGATTGACTAATGCTATAGCTGTCTTTATGGACTTGATGAATCGAGTCTTCCATCAGTATTTGGACCAGTTCATGGTTGTCTTCATAAATGACATCCTTGTCTATTCGAAGAGCCATGAGGAGCATGAGAAGCACCTGTGGATTATCTTAGAGACATTAAGGAGGGAGTGGTTGTACACAAAGCTTAGCAAATACGAGTTCTTCTTGGATAAGGTCTCTTTCCTTGGGCATGTTGTCACTGGAGATGGTATTTTAGTAGATCCAGAGAAAATCTCGGCAGTTAAGACATGGCCCGTTCCTAAGTCGGCATCGGAGGTGAGGAGTTTCCTTGGACTTGCGAGATATTACCATCATTTCGTAAAAAAATTCTCGAGGATAGCAGAGCCTATGACTCGGTTGACGTGCAAGGACCGAGAGTTCATATGGACGGATGAGTGTCAAGTCACTTTTGAGGAGTTGAAGAAGCGAATGACCACAACACTAGTATTGACCGTTCCATCAGGGTTAGGAGGCTACGTGATCTACAATGACGCATCATAAAAAGGCTTAATATGCATATTGATGCAGCATGGCAAGGTGATTGTGTATGCATCTAGACAGTTGAGAGTATATGAAAAGAATTATCTAACTCATGACTTGGAGCTTGCAGCCGTTATTTTTGCCTTAAAGCTATGGAGACATTACTTATATGGGGAACTAGTGGAGATCTATACTGACCACAAGAGCCTCAAGTATGTCTTCACGCAAAAGGAGCTGAATATGAGGCAATGTTGGTGGCTTGAGTTGATGAAGGACTTCGAGATAGAGCTGCATTATCACCCAGGCAAGGCTAACATGGTAGCAGATGGGTTAAGCCAAAATCCTACAGTGCTATTCTTGAAAACGCATAAGGAGTTACTAGATGACTTGCAAGAGCTTGGCATAGAGGTTGTATTACCCGGATCAGACGGGACACTAGCCAACTTGCAAGTGCAGTCATCGCTAGTAGAGAGGATCAGGGCAGCTTTGCCTACGGATGCTAGATTCAGGAGGTTGAGAGAGAGGACCGGGGTTGGAGAGCAGACAAGACTGCACATTCATGATGACGGGACATTACGATGTAGTGATCGCCTATATGTTCCCAATGGAGAGCTTCGACAGGAGCTGATGGTAGAGGCTCATAGTTCAATATATTATATTCATCTTGGAGGCACCAAGATGTACCATGACTTACGACAATACTTCTGGTGGCATAGGATAAAAAGGGAGATAGCTTGCTTTGTGGCCAAATATCTAGTATGCCAGCAGGTCAAGGCTGAACATTAGAGGATATCAGGGCTACTGCAACCACTTCTGATTCTTGAGTGAAAGTGGAAGCACATCACTATGGACTTTGTCACAGATTTTTTGAAGAGTCCAAGTGGGTGAGATACTGTTTGGGTGATATTAGATCAACTCACTAAGTCCGCTCATTTCTTGCCCTTTCGAGTTGGCTAGTCTATAGAAGCTTTGGCTGACTTATACATGAGGAAGATCGTGAGATTATACGGTGTTTCGGTTAGCATTGTGTCAGACAGGGACTCATATTTTACATCTTACTTTGGAGGAGCATGTAGGAGAGTCTTGGGACTTGTCTGAAGTTCAATACGTCTTATCATCCGCAGACTGATGGGCAGTCAGAGCATACTATTTAGACGTTGGAGGATATATTGAGAGGGAGATCATAGGAGGACAACCTACACCTTGTAGAGTTTTTTTTACAATAATAGCTTTCAAGCGAGCATCCAAATGGCTCAATTTTGTCACACCCTACTCCCAAAATACTGGATAAATATAGGGACTGACATGGCCAACCGTACCTTGCAGAATACCGAAGTAAGCCACAATGTGTTAAGGTTGTCAAGAAGACAAATATGTGAACTCTAACATGCTGTAACGTCAGTCCTAAGGTCGACAAACCATATTATCTCAATCCAGCAACACAAGTACAAGAGTATATCATATATGAAAGTAAAAAGGTGTCCCAAATTACAAGTCACATATGATCATGAAGCTAGTGAATACAAAATGCTGCACTAGCATAGTTTAATAATACATGATCAAAATATACCACCCATGGTCTAATATATACATCATATTGACCACAGTCTCAACAATATATAAGGAGCTAACTCTGCCCCTTGCTATACACCACAAAAAAGTA
This sequence comes from Iris macrosiphon, assembly GCA_036927795.1. Lineage (NCBI taxonomy): Eukaryota > Viridiplantae > Streptophyta > Magnoliopsida > Asparagales > Iridaceae > Iris > Iris macrosiphon. The sequence continues at coordinate 113,112,403 of JAYESA010000010.1, read as the reverse complement.
ATCAAGACGAGGGGTGGAAAAAGAAAACCTACTCGCGAGCTTCGACCGCAGTCTTACTAGCGCGAGTCATCTTGTTGGAAGCGTAGTGGATCCGGATTCTCTTTGGGGTAACCTGGCCATGCAAAGCCAGTAGGGTCAGAAATCCCAAACAACAAGTACCACAAAGGAGCTTGAGGTGATAGACTAGACACGTCACAACATAAGCAGAAAGTGACATATATGAAATAAATACAGATCGAGACTTGTACGGTACCAACGTACTTGTCTCAGGAATAATACAGTAAGAACAAATAATAAGTGCAGAAAAGAAATTAAGACGACGAACGGCAAAAGAGCATAAGAACTACTTTGGATCGGGACCATAATCCTTAGACCAAACAAGGACTAGGGTTGCAGGCCTTCACCTGAGCAGAAATTAGCACCCTCACCACGCGCCGGAAGAAAGGAAACTAGAAGAGCGAGCTATACAAATAAACAACATCTAATTCACGACCAAACATGCCTACGACTTGCTATAATTAAGTAACTAGGGTTATCACAAGCGCTAATTACTAGAAATGCATTGCTAAGCATATTGCTACCACCAACACTGCAGTTAACCCGGATGGCCAAGGGTACGCTTGTCTAGTAAATTTAAATGCACAGTCAACCATACAACAACATAATTAGTTACTGTCACAAACAATAATTGAACTTATGAGCATAAATATAAAATTGTGAATCAAAAAATGGTTTTATAAACATAAACTTGTCTTATAATCATAAAGTTTTCTTGTAAATAATAAACTTGTCTTGTAATGTGTCACAACACGCGTAAACTTGGTCAATCATGGAGCCCTTGCCTAGTAGGGTTGTCCTTGCCGCATGGGGCCCATGAGGATCGGGGTAGCCGGTAGCACAATATTCTTTCCTCCAAAAAATGCTCTAGGTAGATCTTATCTTGTATAATCATTAATAAAATTATTCAAGTTCTCGAGTCGTGGACACTTGAGAACTCCCTAAAATGGTGAGTCGCGAATACGAGCTTTTCATGAGTTATCATTTTTGCGACACGCGATACACTGGATAATACTCACACTCGATTGCTCGATGCCAAATATTATAGATTTCATACACAAATATTTCTACGGTGTCGTGAGGATTGTGAACTTGCACATAAACTGGTCTTGTGAAATCATATGCAAAACTTGTCTGGTATCATAAACTTGCATCAATATAAGGAAGCACACAACAATAATCACTAAAAATGAATTACTAATCAACAGGGAACACAAAATGCACACAAGAATTTCTAGATGCATGCGCCCACTAGCCGTTGGACTCACTTACTGCATGCATCCACTGACATCATGCACTCACTTGCCGCATGCACCCAATTGTCGCATGGACTCACTTACCGTATACACTCAATTGCCGCATGGACTCACTCGTCGCATGCACGCAATTTTTGCATGGATTCATGGATAAGGTCTACTCCTCGGGATAAGTAATGAAGCAATGGAAAACAAAATGTCTGTGATGTGACATAAAGTATAATGTGACATAAAGTGTGTCAGGAAGAAAAGACAAAACCATAGAAAGACATGCCAAAGCTCAGAGTCATGCGCCCAAGGAAATGTGGTCGCATGCTCTGCTTGTCGCATAAGTTTGATGTCGTATGGACTTCGATGCCGCATAGAGTATCTTTTAGACTTTAGCGAATTTCTCATTCGTTCAACGAGTGAATGCACAAAGTGTTCAAGGATACTTGTGTAGACCATCAGTCATGCGTCCAACAAGATGGACGCATGCTACCAGTATGCGACAAGAGTTCAGCCGTATAACCCTCTCAGGCCGCATAGCACCCTCAGTAGCATAGCTCGCTGGCCGCATGAAGACTTCATCTTCTCCAACAACAGGTTCGGCCATGGCAAAAACTCCCCAAAACTAAAATCTAGCTTTCTTCATAAAAATCTCATTTCAAGTCCAAATAAGGTGAACCAAAAGCCAAAATGCTCTAAATTGATAGATCTAACATAAGGAATAACTAGTTTCCAAAAATATTAAGTTTTAATAGATCAAATCTAAGAAAAACTGACACATAAAAACCCTAATCTTGAAACTCAGATCTACAGAAATCTATACATCAAAATCCAAAACTCCAAGAACTAAACATGATCAGCAACTCAAGGAAAACTTTTTCCATCAAAATTTTTTTTTAAACAACAACATATATATAAAAATTCGAAAATTCTTGATTTCACTATTGAGTAAGTTATACTTGCCTTGGGTGGCTCCAAGCCTCTACTTCTCACTGTCCAAGTCGCAACAACTTCCCTTAGGGTAAGGGTTTTAGAGGGAGCTTGAGGGAGAGAAGGAAAGAGAATATAGAGAAAATCCATATATATACTAAGAGAGGAGAAAAGAGGGTTTAGTCATGGGTTCACTCAAAATAAACTAAACCAAGGGCCCATTCTACATGAGGGTCCTAAATCGGGTCTATGGCAATGCCAATAGATACTCTACTAGTATCAGGTAGTCTCTCTCTCAACAAATAAAATAAAATAATAATAAAAGACAGGAACCAACATATGAAATACAACAGAAAATACATTATCAAGAAAATTAAGAGATACTAAATCTGAAAATCGAGTGTGACAAGTTTGAAGCTTTGTCGGGTATGAAGTGTAGGTCTCCCGTGTGTTGGAGTAACGTGGAATAACGTCAGATCTTGGGGCCAGAGTTGGTTGTCAGCACTGTGGAGTAGGTGAAGAGGATACATGGGCCCTTGCGAGCAACGCAAGACAGACAGAAGCGGTGGGCAGATCTTCATCGTCGTCCTTTGGAGTTCAAGGAAGGTGATCATGTCTTCTTGAGGATATCACCCACTAGAGGGACTATTCGCTTTAGGGGACGGGGCAAGTTGAGTCCAAGGTATATTGGACCGTTTGCTGTGTTGGAGCGAGTTGGAAAAGTTGCGTATTGACTGGCACTACCACCTTCGCTTGAGGGAGTACATGATGTATTCCATGTGTCACAACTCAGACGATATGTGGAAGATAGCAATCATGTTCTCGATTATTCCGAGATCACCATTGGGCCGAGCTTGTCTTACCAAGAGCAACCCGTAGAGATTCTTGATCGTCGGAAGAAGGTGTTGAGAAATCAGTCTATTCCTTTGGTCTGCGTGGCATGGAGACATCACTCGCCAGGAGAATCCACTTGGGAGCGCGATAATGACATGCGCAAACATTTTTCGTATCGGTTCGAAGATCAAGGTATGATTTTACTTTGTTCTTTTCTACCATATAATATTCTCGTTCCCTATCATGCGTTAGCTTTAATTTCGAGGACAATTTTTTTGAAAGTTGGGTAGAATGTAACCTCCCTTAATTTTTTTAGGATTTTTTATATAATAATAGGAATAATAATGTGTATAACGACAACATACAAATAAAAGATAATAAAATAAATAGAATAAAATAAACTAATAATTGTTTTATAGAAATAATAGTAATTATAATTAATAAGGATGTTTTTATAAAATAAAAGGAAAGATAAGAAAAAAAATAATATAAATAAATAAATAAATATATATAACAATTAATCAAGCAAAACATAACAATACCACTTATACTACAACCAACAACAACAAAAGTAGCCAACTTTTTCCCCCACGGTTCACCAACGACCCGACCTTCCTCTATATTCGACCCGACCCGACCCAGGTAACTCTCATATATATATATATATATATATATATATATATATATATATATATATATATATATATATATATATATATATATATACGTAAACAAATGAAAACCCTAACCCTAACCAACTAGTAGTCACCCCAGACCTTCCTCCTCACACCGTCGCCGTCGCTCGACCTTCGAACGCTGGAGCACTACCGCCGCCGCCGCTGACCGGTACACGAGCGCGTCAAAACTGCGACAAAAACAAACCCCAGGTTCCCATCTTCCTCGCTGAATTTCTTCCTATATACGCGACTGAATTTTGATCCAGTTGTTTAGATTCAACCACAACATGAACACCTTCTAATGTCTTCAAATAGTTTTATTCGAACCACCCTATTTCTGATGTAAATTTATCCGAAACTTTCTAAAAACCCACTGTTTTAGATATATGTGAATTGACAGTTTTTGAAACCAACATGCTATTTTGGAACGCAATTTTCTTCCAATCGAAATCACTTAATTATGATCTTCTTTTTATGATAGCTAGTCTATATAACCAGGATCGCAACGACCTAATATTTATATACTTTGGATCATTAATTATGTGCTAAATTTAGATTTAAAATCACGAAAAATAGTTCTTTAAGAACTTAGAAACTTGTGATACGGAGTGTGTCCCGACAAACCGGACCACCACGTCATATACCAGTTGCACCAAAAGGAGCATATGGTATATCCTGACGTGCGGGCTTTCGCGAAAGTTGATTTGGACGTGTGTGCGCGTCGGAATCAACCCGTATCCGTAAAAAGTCCTCCCGTATCGGCATTTTGCAATTTTTTCATTAGTTGGTACACGCTTGTCGGAACGCAATGAATATTATGTCATTCGATTCGTGGTATCACGCTGGTCCTGAGACCCAAGTTTTACGTGATTCTGAGACAGTTGACCGAGCCGCCTATTCGTGGGCCCCACGGTTGACTGGCAAAATTATGATCGACTTACCTGAATCCAAAATTGGACATACCGTTGAGTTCATATCGTCGTTTAGGATTGGTTTGACCTATAATTTGTCCTATTTAGAGACTTTTACCCCTGACACGTATTTCGGTGCAAGGTGGGTCCTATATGGATACCGCTTTGACCCAAAACTATCCTTTTTGCCCCTGTGTCCAAATTGGGCAAAATTGTAGAGTTTTCTGACTATCTCGTTAATTTTGGAGATATTGGTGATATTTATTTTAGCATCCGGAGACGTTCGTTCGTAGCCTGTAGTTTATGATCCCGTGTGCTTGATGTTAGGATGCCTACATTACACAGATTGCTTGCCAGGCAAGTATACCTTGCCATTGTGCTATTTATTTACATTCATTATTATCATGCATATTTGCTGTTGTTCATTTAGTTATTTTATTTTTTATATAAAATTGCACGTCCAAGAATAACTTGGGTGCAACGACGGTTACGTCGCCTTTTGTCACTTATTTAATATTTTGCACGATGACCTAGTGTTACGAGACCACCCCATGATGTTGAGGCATTCTTATGTTTCATTGGTCGTGACATATTTGTTACATGAGTGTGAGTCTCATGTAGGACACAAACTTGTGTGATAGGTTGGCCACTTGTATGTATGGGACGTGCGATAGATAGGAAATAACTGCTAATAGAAATGCATGCTAGGAGACTTGACAGTTATTAGAGGTATTACCGTGGCATGTATATGACATGGATAGAGCATAGGGTGGGAAGAACAATAAGTAGGCATATGGGCTAAAAAGGCTTGACGAGCGCAGATGAGGAAGCGGGAGCAAGAAAACCAATAATCTCTTTCTTGTCCTTCTACTTAAGGCGTCCGAAGGCTTTCCCTTTTGTAACCCGTACGCTCCGCCGGAGATGCGTGGTCAGATGACCCTTATATTATATTATTACAGACGACCTCTGACGATCGAAAGACATTACGCTTTTTAGGCCACTGATTCTCCGAGAGAGTCATGCCAATCCCATTTTTAGCTAGATAGCCCTGTAAACACCCTGATTTTTCAAAATTTTTAAATTAATTTTTCACAATTTTCTAGAATTTTTTTGGTATTTTTTAACTAACTAAAACTAAGATATTTTAAAAGTAAATGATTTATAAATGATGTTAAATAATATTAAAATATTATAAAATAATATTTTTATGTGTAAAATGAAAAAAATTAGACATAGGGTAATTTTTTGGGAATTTATTGGACCCCGGAAGCATTTTTAAAGCCCTAAAAACTAAGTTTTAAATAAATCAAATAAACCCTAATTAAACCCTGAAATAAACCCGGTTCAGTTGAACCAAACCAACCCGAACCGTGCTAAACCAAACCGAACCCAACTCTTAACGGGTCAGGTCGGATCTGAATTCAACCCGACCCGGACCCGTTAACCCGCTGAAAACCATAACCCCCAAACCCTTCTTCTCCCTCGACTCCTCCCCTCTCCGGCGGCCGTTTTTGCCGCCGTGGCCGTCGGTGACCCGTCGATTCACCTCCGCCATCACCCTCCGCCGTATCCCCTTCACCTTCCATAACCTCCGGCTATCCGCCTCCCTCCCTCGCCCTATAAAACCCCCTCGACCCGTCGACCCGAGCCCCCGCTGCCACTGCCCTAGCTCCGCCCCGCTCCGTCGTCTTCTCCGACGCCCGGCCACCCCGACCTCGGTCTCCCCTCCTCCACGACGACCAGAGCTGCCCCCGCCTCTCTCCCCGCCATAGCCATCTCAACAGCCCGAGCCTCCGCCACCCAGGACCTCGCCGTAGCAGCTCCACCTCGCCGTTGACGACCCGCCAGAGCACCGGCCGCCTCGCCTGAGCCGTCCCCGGCCGCCTCCGCCCGAGCACCCCACCCAACCATGCCTAGCCGCCTCCGGCGAAGCCCCCAGCCGCAGCACGTAGCCCTAACCCTAGATGTGTCTCATCGCGTCGTGTCGCGTCGCCTCGCGGACACGAGAAATTCGGTTTCCGCAGAGCCCTATTCAGGTACCCTTTTCTCTCTCCTCACTGCCCTATTTCCCATTCCGTCTATTGTGACGCGTAGGCTGCGTAACCCTCTCGATGCCCGTGTAACCCGCTCGGTGTGTCGCGTCCTGTGGTGATCGCGATCTGCGATCCAAAAATCAAAAAAATAATACCCCGTTTCCCCCCGGAACTCAGTGCGCCCCGCCAAACGGGACGACTTGGTCACGTGCGATCTTCACCGAAAGGTGCGCGCCATTGATACGGACGTGCAGGATTTCACAGAAGTTGATTTGGATGTGCGTGCACACCGAAATCAACGCGTATCCGCCGACAACGTCCCGTATCGGCCTGTTCTGGATCTCGTTGTAACTTTGTGTACATACGTCGGATCAAAATGAAACTTATGCATCAGACTCATAGCAATATGCTGGTCCTGTGACCCAAGTTTGGTTCGATTCTGAGAACGTTGACAAAATCGCGTATCGTGGCCCCGCGGCTCTACTTGACGGGCGATTTTGTGATTGGCTCATCGGAATCCAATTTTGTAAGTTCTGTTGGGTTCGTATTATCGTTTTGGACTTGTTGACACTAAGTTTGACGAATTTGGAGACCATTGTTCCTGACATATTTTTTGGTGCGAAGCGGCCCACATGTGGACCCCGTTTGACCAGAAACCGTCATTTGTGCCCCTGTGTCCAAATTGGACTGAAGGACAGGCGTTTCTAGCTATTTGATATTTTCTGAATCTGATGGTGATGTTTATTTCAGCAACCAAAGCACTACCTGCAATTTCCACTGAGGTAAGAGCTACAGTTGGAGCCAGAACCCTAGGCAAGTGTACCTTGCCAAAATTGTAGTTCTTGTTACATATTTTCTTGATTTATTTATATCTTGTACATGCTTAACCTAGGACCGTGTGACTTTACTTAGCGTTCGATTAATAGTCGGGTGCCAACACCGTACGCGGTGTTGTGTAACGTCATCTAGAGATGGATATCGAGACCCTTTACATTCTCGTACTTGCTTTGTTAAGTACATCATAACCCAGGACAACTGACACTAATCATGAGACAGAATCTTCCTGAAATATTCAAGGTGATTCTGTATAGGATACATGTTTCATGACATAGACATTATTTTCTTAGATCTTATTATGACTTGCTGCATTAGTTTTGATCTTGCGTGTCATGGATATAAGACGTGTGATTACATTGGGTAGGGAGAGATTTACCATACAAAAGGCTGATTATATATATATAATACTTTAATGGAAGTGCCTTAGACTCTGACACAGAGCTTTGGTACCGTACTGGCCCTTCGAGAGAATACTGCTATGGGTTTCTTCGACACAGATCCTATAGTAGTCTCAGCCCGAGTATGACTAAAACTCTCATTTGCATATCACTTAGCTGGTTATATAATTTACCCTATTATTTCATTTATTGCTGCAATGCATTTATTTTGGCAGGAGTTATTTTGTACCTTGCTATGTCCCCTGAGGACTTGGATCTGGATTATGTCCCCAGGGTTAGCAGAGGATATCTATCCTGAGGTCTACGGAACATGAGCATTAACAGGAGCAGAACCAGGAACCGAGGATGAGGTGATTGCAGAAGATTTCTCCTGAGTATATGTTTCTTCTATGCTCAGTCTTGCTGCTATTAAACTCTTTTATTTCTTGTTTAAATTAATAATTGTAACAGACTTATTATCGGGTTGTTCCCTGATTTTATTTACTTATGACTGGATGATGTTTTATTTTCTTTTGATGATATTGATGTATTTATTCTGTGGATGAGATTAGTAGACCCTTATTGTTGTATTACAGCTTAAGTATGCCCCGATGGATCCATTAAATTGGGTTTGTCCATCGGTGTGTGCTGCTAGCCATTGCCACGTGTCTAGTCCCTCGATAATTTGGGACTGGGGTGTGACATGGCTTTTGTGGTGGCCCATGCAGGTCAACGACTAAATTGTTCGGTTTCAACTTAGGGACCGAGCAAGCTTGCAGTAAGAATAAGATAAGTTTTTAGGATCTCATCCACTTGCTTGAATCGTTCTTGACATCTATATCGGATTCGAATTTATTTCTTGACTTGCATCCTGCCTTGATTCCCGTGCGCCTCTTATTGTTTATTTTGATGCAGAGTAATGGATCCTCGAGCAAACGACGAGACTCCCGCAAGATCACTACTAGAAGCTGTGGTAACCAACGAAGAGGAAATAATACCGGTAGGAGAAGGTCAATCTGCTCAACAAAGTCAAGCAAATCAGCATACCTCGGGAAACCAGCAAGATGACACATCATCGCAGTTCACTCCATCAATGCCCGTATTCCCACAAGGGCAAGCTATGGACGTGCAACAGATGTTTCAAATGTACTACCCGATGATGCAAGATTATAAGAAGGTTCAGCAAAGCCAAACGGAGGAGTTCATTTGCAGACTAAGCTCGGAGCTACGAAAGTTAATCAGCTCCGTTGCAACGGACGTTGTTACTACAACACAGGCCATGGAGTGCATCACCAAGATAGAGTCCAGCCAGAAGCGGCCGCATGCACCAGACCAAGCACAGCTGGAAAGAGTTGCAAAGCGACCCCAGATGAATCCACCACCGAGAGCGGCACCCAGAGCCTCATTCCTTCCTACTTGTTACTATTGTGGCAAGGTAGGCCATATTGTGAGGGATTGCAGACGCAAGTTGGGACTGTGCTTGATTTGCGGATCCAGTAACCATTTAGCCAGAAGTTGCACGATGTACCGAGGAGAAGCATCAATGGTTAACCGACAAGCGTTACCAGTACCGAGGCCAGCCTGTCCAGCTTTGGGAGCACCACAAACGGAAGTTGAAGGAGTCATACCACCACCTCCAGGAGATAATCAACCGAGGCCACCTTTAATACCCCAGGCCGTACTCTTCCAGCAGGTCCAGCAGCAGCAGAGGAATCGACCGCAAGGACGCGGACAAGCTCTTGCCTTGGAGAACGCACAGACTTTTGGAGTAGCTAATGCGCGTAAGTTTTCGTAGTTATCTGTTTCTAGATTTGCTTTAGTTCGTGCCTATTGGTTTGTGACCTTAGCCTTAACCTGGTAATTTTAAACTTGCTAATAATTGATAACCTATTGATAACCTAGTATGATAAGTGATAACCTAGTTTTTTTCTAAAACTGTAGTTTTCTAGATTTTCTTTCTTCTGGAAATTTCATAACTTCCATTGCTTAGGGAAATGATTTTCCCGATGTGTTATTCTTACACCCTCAACCTTGATTCTCCTTGATCGTGATGTGCTTCGAACAATGTTTGCAACCGTGTTATCTCTGTTGACCGGTTATTCTTTGATTGCGAGGACACAATCCTTGTAAGGGGGGTAGATTTTAAACACCCTCATTTTTTAAAATTTTTAAATTAATTTTTCATAATTTTCTGGAATTTTTCTGGTATTTTTTAACTAACTAAAACTAAGATATTTTAAAAGTAAATAATTTATAAATGATGTTAAATAATATTAAAATATTATGAAAATAATATTTTTATGTGTAAAATAAAAAAATTAGACATAGGGTAATTTTTCGGGAATTTATTGGACCCCAGAAGCATTTTTAAAGTCCTAAAAACTAGGTTTTAAATAAACCAAATAAACCCTAATTAAACCCTGAAATAAACCCGGTTCAGTTGAACCAAACCAACCCGAACCATGCTAAACCAAACCGAACCAAACCCAACTCTTAACTGGTCGGGTCGGATCCGAATTGAACCCGACCCGGATCAGTTAACCCGCTGAAAACCCTAACCCCCAAACCCTTCTTCTCCCCCGACTCCTCCCCTCCCCGACGGCCGTTTCTGCCGCCGTGGCCGTCGGCGACCCGTCGATTCTAGTTACTCTTAATAGTGCCTATACTACACTTAAGTAGTGCCTATACTACACTTAAGTCATTCTTAATTATGTCAAGGAAAAATGGTAAGCCATTCTTTAGATGAGGATGCTAGGGTTTACTTAATTATTCTAAACTTAATGACGGGTCAGAATTCTAATTACTCTTAATAGTAAGGTTACCCTACTTATTATCTAACAACAGGGACTTCTATTTTCTAGGAGAAGGCTATACTCAAGGAACTAATGGGATGGCACATGAATCAATCATGATGTAATTATTCAACGGAATGGATTTGAAGGAGGATGAGTCATAGTCAGATGTGGATGAGATCCTATACTCTAATCCTATTTGCAGGATTGCTCGGTACAATAACGTAACTGAGTCAATATGCTCTGACCTGTATGGGCCACCACTAAAAATATGTCACGCCCCAGTCCCAAAATACGAAGGACTAGGACACGTGATCATGCCAGCCGTATGAATATGGCACTCCAATATATGGAAACCATAATACACGTGCGCTGTATATGAATAACAAAATCCATAAGTGGTATAAATCCAACACAAGTCACATGGTATAATCTAGATCTCACCCAAAGAATCAATATAGTTAAATGAGTAACCAATATCTATAACTAGAACTCAAAATAAAGCATCTAACGATGATAGTCGGATGGACACAAATCCACTACCGAACTAAAGTACATAGAGTAGTCAAGATACATACACCTAAGAATATCCCTACCAATCATGGTCTCGACGAGAAGACCTCATCGCAAGTGCGTAGCAAGTCCGAATCTGCGCTCCTGCAATACTCATGAACAATACACCTGGAAATGGTCCAGGTCCTCAGAGGGACATAACAAGATACAGAAAAATATGCCATAAAGTAAATGAGGTAAAAACTCTAGGGCGACCTAACCATCTAAGTGAAATGCAACTTGAGGACAACTTTGAGTATATGGGAAGGTGTAGGCTAGACATATGCTGACGTAATTCACCAGTCGTAAAAACCGGCTAGTATATGCCACACATGCCCCCTATAACACGGGCGCAGTAATACAGTAACGTCCAACGCTCTACAGAACGTGGTATCAGTAATATATATATACGTCCGTATCACTCCGTCGAGTGCGGTGCCAGTGTATAGGAGTGGGGTATCCCATATGCCTACTAGTCGTCCTCCCCGCCCAATGATCTAATCATGTTGTATCTACAACACGCGTCAGCTACTACGCCTCGGCGTCGTAACTCTGGCTCATAGACTACCGTTAGAGCAAGGGTCCATCCCTACCACCAAACAAGGACATGGATGGGACCGTCGTACCACGCTAATCTATGCTCCGCCTATCAATAACTGCTAAGTCTTCTAACATGCATCACTATTAGCAGTTATACCCTATCTGTCGTACGCCTAAACTTACAGGTGGCCAACCACATACGCAGGACCGTGCCCTACATGAGACTCACAACCCGTGTACGAAATGTGTCAAGGCCTGGGAGTCATACCAATAACTCCACAACTTTAGGTGGGTCTTCTAGACACTAGGTCAGACACAAGTCCTAACGTCAACGCATTCGTTGACTGCACCCGAGTCTCTATCGGACGCGCACAATTAAGTAATAAATATGCAGCTAGTAATACAGAATTTAAACAGTACAATAGAGGCAAGGTATACTTGCCTGGCAAGTGGCCGCGTAGCACCAATAATCTTCTCCTGAAGTCGTGCAGATAATCCAATAGGTCTCCGGGGTCAGTGTGCACAGGTACGGGAATCAGGGATGTCTGCTGCTGGTTGTCTGGCAAGAGTGAGGGGTCCGGGATGAACACGAGGACAAGGGTGATTAGGTCAAAGATGATCGTACATGGGTTGATGATTATTACCATGGTGATGTTTATGATATTGGTGGTGATATGGATGATGGCTGGGACGATGGCGATGATGTGGATGATAATAGTGAAAGGGGTGATGATGTGGTGATTGATGGGAGGATGACTAGGACGATGATTGGGCTGATGGTGATGACTAGGATGAGATGTTGATATTGGTAATGGTGTTTAATGATCATATTAATGGTGATGAGGGGTTAATGAGATGATGATGGTGATGGGGTGTTGATGATACTACGATAATTAGGGTGAGACGATGATGATAACGATGATGGCTACGATGATGGTGGTGATGACTACGACGACGATGACGATGGTGATTACAAGGACAATGATGCTGACGACTAGGATGATGATGACGAGGACTACGAGGGTGATGACGACGTTGTCGAGGATGATAGTAATGGTGATGGTGACTCGAGGAGAAGGAGATGAGGTCGTTGGTGGGGTGATGATTGAACTCCGGCCAGGGAGAGGCTGAGAAGGGAGGCGGAGATCGAGGGGGAAGGCCGGGCTGTCGATTCCGACGAGGGGGAGACAGGGAACGGTGGTGGTGATGAGACTGTTCTGGGCTCCGGCAGAGGAATCGGGCCGCGGTGAAGTCGAGGGGTGGAAGGGGAGGTCGGGATGAGGGAATGAGAGGTGGTCACGATGCTGGTGGTGTCGTTCCCGTCGGCGGTGAGCAGCAGCGGAGGACTGGGAGGTCGTGGCGGTCAAGTGCAGCGGATCGGGCCGGAGATGGTCGAGTTGTGCAGTCGGCTCGCCGAAGAAGAGGCCCGTGCTGGTGGCGGCTGTGCTGCACAGAGGTGGTGGGGTGGTGTCGATGGGGTGGAGGACTCGACGGAGGAGGGGGTTGGCCGCTGTGGTCGATGGGGGCGGCTCAGGCGAATGGCAACGGGGTGTCGGGCCGCTCCGATCGGGTTCTGCCGGAGGAGGCAGTCGTGTGGGAGGAGGGCTGTTGCCGCTGCTCGTTTCCGGAGGGGGAAGGAGGAGAGAACAGGGAGAGGAGATGATGGGGTCGAGCGCTGAGGCGGAGGTGATCGACTTCGGCGGGAGGTAGCCGTGGTCGGCGGAGGGGTCGGGCACAGGGAAGGAGAGGATGTACAGTGATGGTAAAGGGGAGGTCGGCTGGAATTAATTCTTTAGGTTTTTGGGGAATAAAAAAATAAAGAAAGGGAATGAAGAGATATTTATATACATGTGGGATTTTTAGGTTTGAGGGTTGCCCTAAGATTAGGGCTTGGTCAACCCTCCCTAGGATTGGACCTTGGGCTTGCCATGGGGTATTGGGAGGCTACAATTTGCATTGTTTAAAAATGCAAGGATGAATTAATATACGGTGCGATGTGCGCACGTTGCACATCCCAAAAAATTACGAAAAAAATCTACGTGAAGGGAAAATTGGGTTTCTTCACGTATTATCCAATGATGGGGGCACCTCAATGCATTTTTGCATAAAAGCCCCCAACAATCGAGAAAATTGCACAAAGGCGAGAATTAGATTTAATTTATGAAATTGAATGCGCACGATATTCCGAAATTAATTCGGAGTACCTGGGAGTAGAATTAGGTCGGACACAAGCGTCTGGGCGTAGAGGATACAGTGTTGAATATTAATAAAATTTGGGTGATACAAAACGGTCAAGATTATGTCTCCAATTTTGATTGGGACGCACATGGGTACGAAGATGGAATTTATTTTAGAATTAGGAAATAACGTCCGCGACGTTTATTGTGCGATTTAAATGTCGCACCAGAAAGCATGATTATAAATTACACCAAGGTCAGAAAGGTAGGAAGACACGTCTATGATGGTGTTGTAAAATTTGCAGATGGGCAACGGCTAGTGTACTACTCCAATTAACAAGGCAACGGTAAGGTGCGCTACACGATAAAAATAATGTACAGTTAAATCAAATGTTGTGTTCTAAATTCTAATTGGGTTCAAACTAACCCTAATTTCTCTATTTATGCTAAGTAAACCTAATTTTGAGTGAGGGGGTTTACATAGTCCGTGATTCATCAGACCTTTCAGTATTCTCGAGAGGATCGGTGTAGTTGCTTACAGACTAGACTTGCCACCTGCATTAGAGGGAGTGCACAACGTGTTTCATGTGTTGCAGTTGAGACAGTATGTGGCGGATCCTGGTCACGTATTGGATCACTCAAAGATAGAGGTGGGCCCTACTCTTAGCTATCTAGAGCAGCCAGTTGAGATTCTGGATCAAAGAGAGAAGGTGCTGAGGAGCCAGACCATTCCCTTGGTACGCGTCGCATGGAGGCATCACTCTCTGGATGAGTCAACCTGGGAGAGGAAGGATGAAATGCGAGAGCGTTACCCATATTTGTTTATACCTTGAGGTATGTTCTTTCCTGATTATATTCTGTTTTATTTTTTGGGGGTAGTTTCGTCTTTGAATTTTGAGGACGAAATTATTTTAAGGGGGGTAGACTTGTCGCTACCATATTTTATAGAAAAGAGTATTTTGGTTATTTCATAATTAATTAAATATTGTGCATATTTTATATTTATTTATTGTATTATTTACTTATTGTTAGATGTTAGATTTAATTTTGGACTTGTGTTAGTGGACCTAACTAGATTAGATTAGATTCATGGATCAACATTTAATTCTAGTTAGATTGAGCCCAATAAATAAGCCCAATAGTTATCCCATTCATTAGGAGGATGAGTTAATTAGTTAAACCAATTGAATTAGAACCTTCTCTCCTTAATTAATTTCTTCATGACAAGCCCCAAGGGATATTATGGACTTTTCATAGTGACTTGGAGGAGGGGCTAGGCCGGCCATAGCAAGGAGGAGGAGAGAGACTCCCTCTCTTCATTCATTCATTACAATTCCAGATCTAGAATTTTTCTCTTCCAAATTCCTTCATCCCTACCCCAATCCCTACCCAATCTCTTCCCAATTCCTTCTCTACTTATCATAGGAGACTATTGGAACAAAGAGGAAGGAAGGATCTACAAGGAGGAGGAAGGAGCACAAGTTGAAGGCTCTTGACACTCAATTTAGAGACTTGCATTAGAAATCCATCTTCTAATAGGTAAAATTCAATTTTTCCTCTCTAATTAGACTCTAAATATGTAATTTAATCATTAGGAACCCTTCCATATACTAAGTCTACCCATATGAAGTGGAATTAGGTTCATAGAAGGCCTATGGAGGAAGTTATATGGTATTTTGTGTCAATTTTGGAAAAATTTCGAGATTGGCACATCATGTGTTTGTCAATAGGTCAATTAGACCAAATTGACATATGTTTATTTGTATAAGACTAGTGTCGTATCCACAATTGGATACGTGTAAGTCGTATCACGATAATTTGGTGATGCAGATTGATTTGGGAGTTTTCTTCCGACATGGGGGTTTGAGCATGTCATATTTTGACACGGGCACGTAGATAAGTAGCTAACACTTTGTATTGCTTCTAGTTGTGATTCCAGACTTTCTCATGTCCTTCGGGATACGTTTGGTGTTGTGGTAGAGCCGTATCGCAAGCGTATCATAGATTGAGTGTTATACGAGTGCGGTGCACTCCACGTGTTTAATACTTTGCATTATAATTCAATTTACCTTGGTTATCACTATTAGAGTATTGTATTTATAGTTGTTATATATATATATATATATATATATATATATATATATATATATAGTTATAGTTATAGTTATAGTTATAGTTATGTTTCTATTTCATTTGTGATGTGTGATGTGTTAACTATAACTATAACTATAACTATAACTATATATATATATATATCAATAATAATGGTGCACATAAACTATATATATATATATATATATAACACATCACATATCAATACTAATGGTGCACATAAACTTTCCTACTCTCCAATGACCACCGACACATCATAAATGAAATAGAAACATAACTATAACTATAACTATAACTATAACTATATATATATATATATATATATATATATATATATATATATATATATATATATATATATATATATATATATGTGAGTGTATGTGTATATGTGTATGTATGTGTGCTAGGGGGGAGGTGTCGGATAAGCAGCAGCAGCAACAACAACAATAGCAACATTAAGCAGCAGCAATAAGAAGCAGCGACAACATTAGTAAGCAGCAACAACAGTGTGTAGCACATCAGTACATTAGAGATTATGATGCATGTATCAGTTAAAGTTAAGTTAGTTAATACTGTTAGTTATATATATATATATATATATATATATATATATATATATATATATATATATATATATATATATATATATATATATATATATATATATATATATATATATATATAAATACTAGTTAGCATAAGTATTAATATTGGTTAATATTATTTCTAGTTTACCTTGAGTTACACCAAGGTAATGAGAGTTGAGGTATCATGGGGTATGTGTATTGAATACCAGATGGGTATGCTAGTTATGTTGGTTTGGTATAGTATTGATATAAGTTATGAGTATAAGTACATTTTAGTGTATAGTGAGGTCTAAATGGCTAGTTAGTTAACTGTTAGATATTGGATTATCTTGTGATACCAAGGTAATTGTTAGGTAATTTGGTTTATACTCAAGGTTTTGGGTTTGTGTATCAAGAGGGGTGTGTAGGTGGTGTGATACCGTATTTGGTTCAAATCTAAGGTATCCACTTAGCATTAGTTTAGCTTGGGATACTATATATTTTCATCTTGTATATATATTATTGTATTTTCATATCTAATAATTTACATATCTTACGATACGGTATAGTGTCGATACTCTAGTATCCTAACATAGCTAGTATAGCCTAGTTACATAGTGTATGGACCCAATATCCTAAAGATGGACTCATACCACCTAAAAATAGCTAGTTTGACCAAGTTTGACCTAGAGTTGACCTAGTTTGACTGTTTTGACTTAGAAATGGCTTTATGACTTAGAATTTGACTAGTTTAACTTATTTTTATTTCTAAACCTTGTATTGATATAATATTCCATATTTAGGTCTCCGAGGCACCGTTACGGACATTTTTGATACTATTCACCGGATTTTAGACAAATACATTCTCTGATAGTTTCTCATTTATGATATCTCCTATATTTCTTGTATTTAGTATATATATCCTTGATTTCTTAGACAAGATGGTTACATGGATTGGTATATCCAGATCTCGTCATGAGATATTATTCCTAAGTATTTATGGTGTATCTTGTGCAAGCCTTGTTCCTTGTTCTTCTTGTACATGCACAAATATTGATTCTTGGGGAGACTAGATACCTACCAGTAAATCCAGTATCATAACGTACCATAGTTGGATCCAATTTACCAGTCGGGGCATGGAGTGTTAGTGTAGATATGTGATCATATCCTCCTTGTGCATGTCTTGTTCCTTAAATAGTGTTAATCATACACCACACGTATGATTAACCAGGCCATAATCCTTGTACAAGTTCCCAAGCCGATCACATATTGAAGCTGGTACTCACTCACTTACTTAGTACTAGTATTTCTTGCTCATTTCTATGATGCTCATTCTTGTATTTATTTTTAGTATTCCTATTGTGCATATCTCTTGTACCTGTATATTGTATCTTGTATATTTGCTTTATTTATTGTTACATAGTTTATATTATTTATTGGAACTGCTGTTAGAGATGTACTTTGCTCCTTTCCTGACTAGATATATTTTTCTCAGATGACACCGAGGAGTGGTATCCCACTCACTACGGGCCTCAGGACGTAGTTGGCTTAGAGCTAGAGACAATGACTCAGGAGGGTCTCATCCCGGTTGAGACAGACGACCCAGTACCCGTAGCTCAGTAGATAGATTTATTTGTACTGGATTTGTCTCCAGCATTTTGTTATTAGTATTTCTTTATATGACTCATTGGATATTATTTTGTCTTGTGAGTTGTATTTGACTCTTCAGTTCTTTATATCATTTTCGTGTGATTGTTCCATCTTATTGATCTGTGATCGAGTATTCATATTTTATTGGTAGTATTATTATATCTTGATTGCTAGATAGATAGTTTACCCAAACAACATTTTACCGCCGATGCTGCAACGTAGGCTGGACATTGTTCACTACTCGTACTCCTACACCGGGTACGGGTTATGACACTACACTTGCATAACTGACAACTCTATGGATAGACACTTAACTCTAGGCTCAACACACACAAGGATACACTCCCAGGTAAGTCACAAATCCTATATTCTTCTATTCAATGATGCATATACCCACACTCATTGGACACACCTACATAGGTTCATTCTTTGTTGCTCTGTTGTAGAATTCTATCGATACTAAATTGGACTCAAACTTACATCACACATGAACATCCCCCCACTGTACAGTGACAATTAGACAGTGCACTTAGTGTACTATCACAGCTACAACTGTGTGTATTCCAATCACCATTCTATTATAACAATACACATGTATAGCTATATACCCATATCAAATATACACACATAAACTCATATATTATCATATATATATATATATATATATATATATATATATATATATATATATATATATATATATATACACACACACATACACACACAATTTGTATACAATGTTAATACTCACTATACACGCTTACCTCCACCAACTCAAATACTTGGTGTGCAACAACCCACTCATGAGTATCACACCATGATACTCATGTGATACCCTCTTGATACACACTCAAATCACTCCCCAAACACCACCAAATCATCATGACACATCTAAAATATCAAATACAATATAAAATAGTGAGGAATGACCTATTAGGTATGCTATCAAACACTTGGCGTGTCATCTCGGAGTTTTCTCCAAATGACCACAAAACTCCATGTAACTTTCTCTATAGGCCTCCTATGGACCTAGTTCTTCTTCCTATGGGTAATCTTAAACCAAGAAAGGGTTCCTATGGGTTTAATACACCATTCAAAATAGAAATGACAAGGGAAAATAAGGTTTTTACCTATTGGAAGATGGATTCCCAATATGGTTCCTCCAATGAGCACAAGGATGAGAAATGGACAGCAACTTCTAGCAAAATCTTTCTTCTTCTAGCCTCTTACAATCTTCAAACTTCTAACTCTACTTGAGGATGAAAATGAGAGGGATTGTAATTGATTTGGAGGATTTTTGGTGGAGAAAAGAATGCTTGGAGGAAAGAACTAAACTTAGGGTTTCTTCATGAACAACAATAAAGAAGATGGAGGCTCCCCTCTCCTAAATAGGGTCGGCCACTCTAGGGTTGGGGTTGGCTTGGTTACATTATCCAAAATGCCCCTCTATATTATCATGAAGTATTTAACTAATGAAGGTTCTAATATTTAAATAAATGAGATTTTCTATTTTTTCTCTCTAATTAGCTAGTCAACCATGACTAACTAAATGGGTTGCTCTAATGGTCATGACAAGTCTAGTTGGGTTCAAGTCTAGTTGGGTTCATTAGCAACTAGTCTAACTAAGGGGCTAGTCATGCACTATCCTCTATATTAATTAATTATATATAACAATTATACCAATTTTTTTAAATTCAATAATATAATACTAATAACATAAATACCCCTATCATAAAAAGTGGTGGTTACACGACCCCCTCTCCTTCTCCTCCTCCTCCTCCTCATCCAATATTCCCCTCTCCCCTTGCTCCGGTGACCCCGACCCCCTCTCCTCTTCCTCTGACGTCTCCAGCGACGTTCGACCCCTCTCTTCTTGCTCTGGTGACCCCCCGACTCCTCCCCTCCTCCTTTGGCGTCTTCGGAGACCCCGACCCCCTCTTCCCTTGCTCCGGCGTGACCCCGACCCCCTCTCCTCCTTCGTCTCTAATTACCCCCTTTTTCTCCTCCTCCTCCTCCTCCTCCGACAGCCCAACCCGAGGAGCCTTAGGCAAGTCGAGGAGCCCTAGCAGCAGCAGCCCCATTTTTATTCCCTCTCCTCCTTCTCAAATTGTAAGTCGAGGAGTCCTAGGCAAGTCTTCTTCCTCTCTCCTACTTCATTTTTGTTCATTTTCTTTAATTTTGTTCATGTTTGTCAATTTATTATGATCATTTTGGTATATTTTATATTAGGTCAGAAATTAGGTTGAATATATATATATATATATATATATATATATTGTCACGACCCGCACCCGGTATAGGGGCACGAGAGCGTGGGTACGTCCAGCCTACGCCGCAGCATCGGCGGTAGAACGCTGTCTAGGTCAAGTACTATCTAAACAATCTCACACTAGTATCCAACTCCATAAGGAGACTCGGATAACACTATAAAAATATTAACAACATACTCAATCACAACTACAGCACGATAGGAATTTGAAGAAATAAAGAATACAACACAAGTCAAATGACAAAATAATCATACCTGCAATCTGTAACATCCAATCCCCAAGTGTATCAGAAACCAGTCTACTAAGGTCACAGTCTGGAAAAATATTTTCCAGTCAGGAAGGAGCAAAGTACATCTCTAAATAGCAGTTCTATATTAATGACATAAACTATGTAGCAGTTCTAGATGGAAATATACCAGATGCATGTATAGGTACGAGAAATGTACAATGAAAGAAATACTGGAAATACTGTAAGTAAATGCAGAAAAAGAAACAATATGTCAATGAGCAAGAAACCTATGACTAAGTGTGTGAGTACTAGCTTTAACATGTGATCGACTTGGGAACTTGATCAGGCTGGTTACATGTGATTAGCTATGATTCATGGAAGGTCAGGCTAACCGTTGGTTAGCTATGATGCATGGAGAGGTCAGGCTAATCACACGTAACAGCTATGAGGCATGGAGATGGTCAGGCCGCACCCGGCGTGAGATGTGGGGTGAGCTATGATGCATGGATAGTTGGGTATGATCACATATCTACACTAAAATACTCCCCAAACCCCCGACTGGTATAGTAGATCAAATCATGGTACGCTATGGCACGGGAATCCCTAGGAAGGTAGAAAATCTCCCCGGGAATCAGTGTCTGTACATGCACAAGATAACAAGAAAAACAAATCTTGTACAAGCTACACCATGAATAAGGAATAACATCTCATGACGAGATCCGTGTATACCAATCCGTGTAACCAGCGTGTCAAGAGCATGGATATTTACACTAGATACAGTGAACATAGGAGATATCATAAATTAGAAACTAATCAGAGAATGTACTCGCCTTGGGTCCTTAGCTGGTAATTATTGATGTCCTGTTCCAGAGTATCCCCTGGGTAAACCAACAATCCTATAAACATATCACAAGCAAAACCACATTTGCATCAGATGCTACACTAACACAGTAAAAAAAAAATAATGAGTTCGGGACTTCTCTAGGTATGATACCGGTCACCTAGGATCACCTAGTAGGGATACGTAAAACACATTACACTTATTAATACTTACAATATTTATACATGCACCAAATTTAAATGTATTCACAATATATATATATATATATATATATATATATGCCTTTTAAATACATATTTGATTTATACTAGTTGAACATTATATATGTATACTCATACATATGCTAAAAATGCATTTTAACAATATATATATATTGTCAATGTTATTATTAAAATATATACTAATACTAGTACATCACATTAAATACATATACAATACATTAATTGTAGGTACAAGATATATATATATATACATTTATACTAATTATACATAATTGAAAAATATATTAAGTACATATATATACAAAATATATATACATATACCAAACATTATATATTTTTATACCAAAATACATACATATATATATTAAATGAAATACACATACTATACACCAAAATACGTTTTACCAGTACATATATATCAATACAGTTTTATATATACACTATATATATTTACATACCAAAAATATGTTTATACATGTATATATATACAGGTACACATTTTTATACTAAAATGTATTAAATAAATATATATTTTACCAATATATAATTATACCACAATATATTATGCTACATTTATTTATATATGCCAAATTATGTTTTTGTTAAACATATACCAATTAACATATATATATACATGCATATACCCATACGAAAAAATATATATACATATATATTTATACCAAAATAATAATTGTACTATATATATGTATATTAATATACACATACATACAATACATACCATTATACGTATACGCATTTATATACGTATATATATATCTACACATTAATTAATATATACTAATACATATACTATTAAATATTAATTTAATTACATATGTTAATATACACATATATGTATACATTAAATACTTACATACATACATACATTATATATATACAATATTAAGTATACACAGGAAGAAAGAAGAAGGAAGAGGGAGAGGAGAAGAATTGCTTACAGTGGCTGCCGGTCGGAGCACAGGGGCCGGACCGGAGTGCAGCAGAGGGGGAGCAGCGGTAGCGCCGCCGGGCGCGTCGAGGCAGCGAGGATGGGGAGTTGGAAGTCCGCCGGAGAACACAGCGGGTCGGAGGTCGGGTTGCTGTAGGGAGTCGGGATGGCAGTCGCAGCGGTCGGGCCTGGCCGGTGGGAGTAGATAATGATGGTGATGATAGGAAGCAGCGGGTCGGAGAGGTGATCGGGAAGGGGAACTCGGGGAAGAACAGCAGCGGCGAGGGGAGGACTCGTGAGGGGGCCGCCGGAGGGAATGAGCAGTAGGGGGGCCGGAGTCTCTGTTTGTGGTGGTGGTGATGTTTGGAGTTGCCGGCTGACCGGAGTGCTGACTGATCGGAGCAGCAGAGGCCGCCGGACTGAACAGCAGAGGAAGATCGGCAGATCGGCTGAGCAGCGGCCGAGGGATGAGCAGCAGGCTCCGCCGGAGGGGATGGGCAGGGAGTCGGAGGAGGCCGTTCGGGGTGTAGAGGGAAGTCGGGGTAGCACAGTAGGGGGATGATGAATAGTGTCCCCCCCTCCCTCTCTCTAATTTGAATTCAAATTCAAAAATAAAAGAAGAAGAAGAAAAAGGAAGAAGAAGAGAAGAAATGAGAAGAAGAAAGGAAGAAGGAGAAGAAAAATTTACATACGTAGGAGAGAGGGAATGTGGGGGCTTGGGAGGAGGTGGAGAAACCTAGGTTTCTTGGGATTAGGGTTTGAGGTGACTTGACATTAAATAGGGAGAGATGGTTTTGATGGAGGGTGAGGATGCACTCATAGAATGAGTGGTCCAGATTTGTCAAGAGGAAAATTAATTCATGTGGGAATGAGGGTGAGAGATTCGATTAAATTATTAGGGCTCCCTCATTGGTTTAAACAAATGGGTGTTGACACCAAAAATGCAAATTTGCAAATTAGCCCCCTTAAATTTGGGTATTTGTACAGACACATGAAATGACGAAAATTTGGCGGACGATTCGGTGTCCGGTGTTTTGTAGGGTAAGGGGCGCTGTAAGTTTGGTACGGACTTAAATAGCAGGGTACTGGAATTAAATTGGGATTTTCAGAATCAGTTAAAATAGTATCCTCAATTTAAATAGAAATAAATGCAAGTTGTGTTATAAAATTAATTAGGAGTACATGGGGCCAAAATCAGGTCAGGTCATCAATACCAATAATGAAGAAGACTTAGAACAGAATATTACCCTAATTTGGGCCGCACGAAAAATAGGTCAAGATTGCCTCCAATTTTCGATTGGAACGCACAACGATACAAAAATAGGAATTTAAAAATAACGTCTGCGACGATTTTTGTGCGGCCAGAAATAATGTACAGAGAGCATAATTATGAGTTGCAAAAATAGCAGAATGGAAGGCGGGCATGTCTAGGGCAAGATTGTGAAATTTGTTGGAAGACAAAGCTAGGGTAGTGCTCCAAATATCAACGCAAAGGCAATGCGCAATAATTAATTAAAATACGGTATTTAATTACAAACTCTGAGAATTAAATTCTAGATAAAATAAGTGAATACGGAATTCTATAATTTGGACAGATGTTCATCTACTGGCTTCTAGGTCGAGTCTGCTAGTTCAAAATAAATGGACACTGCATATAATTATATTTAAATTACACATCACACATTTATTTAAATCAAATATACTATCATGCAATTATTTAATTGTAACTATAATATTAAATATTGTAAAAAGTCGAAAATACCCCTGTTTTCGGAATGTGGTAGTGACAAGTCTACCCACCTTAAAAGAATTTCGTCCTCGAAATTTAAAATCCTCATAGTAGTGTTTATTCATACACATTATAATTTCCCTCAAAGTTTACATTCATCATCCATGAAATTAGGTAATAATCCACAATGTCTTTCAACAATTTGTCAAAATTCTGAAATTATTGCATAACCTGAAAAATCCTCGAAATAAAATCAAAGTCCATTTTTATCAAAAATTTTCCTTGAAAGTTTTAGTTAATAATTCAATACTCAGAATTTAATATCCATTCCTCAAATTTGGTTTTTTATCAATGCACAAATATAAAAGGTAATCTCGTCCCACAGAGTTTGAATTCATACATTAATCCATCAATGATTTATAACTCGATTTTCTCTTCCTCAAAATACTCAACAATGCGATACTTATGGATTCTCTAATTGCAACATCCCATATAAAATTCTAAAATTCATAACTTGCAATTAAATAAACATATTAATAAATCTCCCAAAATTTTCAAATTTAATAACCAATTTAATCACATCACAATCTTCCTGGAATTAATAAGTCATAAATTCTGCCATGTTAAATTCTTGGTCCTTTATTTAAACCGATGTTTATCCTCGAATTTAATCATCTTGCCTCTCTTGTCAAGTCATAACTCCTTCATTACTCTTCGTCATGGTTAAACCCCCAATAATTATGGTCTAAGAAAATCTTTACTACAATCATACAACATGCAACCTAAGGGGATATGTATGGTCATGGTGTCTTTTGTCATGGTATTGCAGTCTCTGTATTAGGGTGTACTACTAACTACAATATAACAAGAAATCATGCATACGAACTACAGTATTAGGAAAATCAATCAATCGAAAGACGGAAAAAGGAACATTAGGAGGGAAGAAAGAACCTGCTAACATATTACTTGCGGTATCCCTTATCTCTAACATACACTTAACTCTAGCATATTCACTAACTAATTCCTATTCCTGTACACTGGTACCCATATCAACTAATCTTAATCCACAAGATCCATGAATATATCCCTATGGCACACACCTGCCTGTTAATACCAAAATCTGATACCAAGAACCTCTAATATTGTCATGGTTTAATAATGCATCCAAGTTGATACCTCTATCTCTTTAGTACCATACCCTCTGTTAGTTCCCGTTTCTACTATAATTGTCCATACTATTTTCTCATCGCTCCAGTGCACACCAAGTGTAACACCATACTAAGTGCTATCCCTTTCTTATACAAATCTAGATGGACACCCAAGTCAGTCTGCGGTGCTATCTCAATCCTGCTCAAGTTATCAGATCCTTACACACGTATATCATCTAATCATATATTAATATTCATATCTCTCATCTACCATAAAATTAATCCTCAAAATAATCGTCAAGGTTTAACTTCTCGATCAACTTAAAAATGAATTGTATATACCTCCTCAAAATTAGATACTCAACATCGAAACAAAATTTAATCACTTCTAAAATCTTTGTAGCCTTAACCATATTTATTGAATTCATATTTGAAATCCTCAAAAATTTAATGACAAAATCTCAACTCCTCAATTATTCTAAAAATACAATCTTATTTCCACCTTTTAATTTATAACTCCACAATGTACATATCAGTGCTCACGGTCTCTGATACTCAAGGTGCACTTAATGCATCTAGTGTCTATAATTGTGTACTAAAATTGTAGTGCCTGAATCACTTATACTATTACCTCCAATGATCAAAGTTATCATCAACTGTGTTTTCTTTCATGATTTCAATTTATGTCAACTGGTATATCATCTAATTATCATCACACCGAGTGCTTACTGTTACTAGCACCATTTTCAATAATCCTTGATATAGAATCATCGGCACTCTTGGTATTATATTACTAGCTTCATTAATGAATCATCTCATCAAGCTCATTAGAACTCATGTTTACCTGTACCTTCTATAATACTCATGTTTCTTTACTCTCATGGGCATATGTATGGTTCTTCATCTCGATTGATGTATAGGTATTTCCCTTTATCCCTTTACAGCCTGTTAAACTGATCTGTGATACGCCTCACCATTTTCATTACCAATTTCGATATTTCTCTACCCATGACACCTCATTAACTCTTTATGCGTATATATTTCCTTACCTTTAACACTTCCGATATCAATCATCAAATTGAACATCATGCTCCATAAATCCTTAACACAATTCCTGGATACTTAATTGTTCACGTAGATCATCCAATTGCATAATCATGATTATCCAGGACGGGTATGTTGGCTCTGATACTAACTCTTGAACTATCACTGTTACTCTATACTCTCCTTCTACTCACAGTCTCTAATGACCTTATCCTAGAACCATTGTTACAAGGTACTATGCTATGGGTTAATTCTAGATCAAGGCCTACTGCTCACATGTCCACTAGAAAAATACTTACAAACTCACAAGCAACACTCAGTCAAACTAATACAAGGCACAACCAAAATTGCAAGTCACTAATTATCACACTAACAAGGATCCTTAAAGAAATAAGGCTCAAAAGAACTGGGTTAAGGACTGAAGGTATCTTTACTGCTAGTAAAGAAAAGAAGCGATGGAACAAAGTCCTGGAATAACAGAAACAGATAAGTCTTGAGATGATACTTTAAGAACCAATTTAAGATACAACCTGATAATCATACACGTCTGTCTGAAATCATGACACTCAGAATCCTCGCCACGCCAGTAAGCATAGATGCGATAAACGATAGGTTCCGTACTAAGGTATGCAACTCTATAATCATGTCATCTAGAATCTTCGCCACGCCAACCGTATGGCTGCGTGAGACTCTAAGTTTCATAACTATAGTATGTACATCCAAGTCAGGTTCCTAAGTTCTCGTCACGACAGCTAATATGGCTGCGATAAACTCTAGGGTCCATAACCAAAGTAGACGTTTTACCTTTTTCACTGTCCTCATCAACATATGTCATCAGATGATACCGTAAATTTTAGCTCATAAAATTCATCTCGATATAAAATTAACTCAACAACGATACCAAAAATTAAATTTAACAACTGGTCAACAAGAATCAAACTCAACAATGATACCAAGATTTTAATTTAATAACTGATCAACAAGAAACAAGTTCAGTAACAACAAGCGAGAGCAGACGAAAACAAGGGGAAAGGAATTTAAAATTAGAAATTGTAATAAGATTCTCAAGGGTCATCCCAAGAATCTCTCAAAAAATTGTGATTGAGTATTCACCCTCGTCCTAGTATCCTACGTCTTAGATCCTATTGCAGGCACGCAGTAGTATAACAAGGATGCCACACTACTACGATATCGCACAACTCGCGAAGTCTGACCTGCATGGGCCACCACTAAAAATGTGTCACGACCCGCACCCGGTATAGGGGCACGAGAGCGTGGGTACGTCCAGCCTACGCCGCAGCATCGGCGGTAGAACGCTGTCTAGGTCAAGTACTATCTAAACAATCTCACACTAGTATCCAACTCCATAAGAAGACTCGGATAACACTATAAAAATATTAACAACATACTCAATCACAACTACAGCACGATAGGAATTTGAAGAAATAAAGAATACAACACAAGTCAAATGACAAAATAATCATACCTGCAATCTGTAACATCCAATCCCCAAGTGTATCAGAAACCAGTCTACTAAGGTCACAGTCTGAAAAAATATTTTCCAGTCAGGAAGGAGCAAAGTACATCTCTAAATAGCAGTTCTATATTAATGACATAAACTATGTAGCAGTTCTAGATGGAAATATACCAGATGCATGTATAGGTACGAGAAATGTACAATGAAAGAAATACTGGAAATACTGTAAGTAAATGCAGGAAAAGAAACAATATATCAATGAGCAAGAAACCTATGACTAAGTGTGTGAGTACTAGCTTTAACATGTGATCGGCTTGGGAACTTGATCAGGCTGGTTACATGTGATTAGCTATGATTCATGGAAGGTCAGGCTAACCGTTGGTTAGCTATGATGCATGGAGAGGTCAGGCTAATCACACGTAACAGCTATGAGGCATGGAGATGGTCAGGCCGCACCCGGCGTGAGATGTGGGGTGAGCTATGATGCATGGATAGTTGGGTATGATCACATATCTACACTAAAATACTCCCCAAACCCCCGACTGGTATAGTAGATCAAATCATGGTACGCTATGGCACGGGAATCCCTAGGAAGGTAGAAAATCTCCCCGGGAATCAGTGTCTGTACATGCACAAGATAACAAGGAAAATAAATCTTGTACAAGCTACACCATGAATAAGGAATAACATCTCATGACGAGATCCGTGTATACCAATCCATGTAACCAGCGTGTCAAGAGCATGGATATTTACACTAGATACAGTGAACATAGGAGATATCATAAATTAGAAACTAATCAGAGAATGTACTAGCCTTGGGTCCTTAGCTGGTAATTATTGATGTCCTGTTCCAGAGTATCCCCTGGGTAAACCAACAATCCTATAAACATATCACAAGCAAAACCACATTTGCATCAGATGCTACACTAACACAGTAAAAAAAAAAAATGAGTTCGGGACTTCTCTAGGTATGATACCGGTCACCTAGGATCACCTAGTAGGGATACGTAAAACACATTACACTTATTAATACTTACAATATTTATACATGCACCAAATTTAAATGTATTCACAATATATATATATATATATATATATATATATATATATATATATATATATATATATATATATATATATGTCTTTTAAATACATATTTGATTTATACTAGTTGAACATTATATATGTATACTCATACATATGCTAAAAATGCATTTTAACAATATATATATATTGTCAATGTTATTATTAAAATATATACTAATACTAGTACATCACATTAAATACATATACAATACATTAATTGTAGGTACAAGATATATATATATACATTTATACTAATTATACATAATTGAAAAATATATTAAGTACATATATATAAAAAATATATATACATATACCAAACATTATATATTTTTATACCAAAATACATACATATATATATTAAATGAAATACACATACTATACACCAAAATACGTTTTACCAGTACATATATATCAATACAGTTTTATATATACACTATATATATTTACATACCAAAAATATGTTTATACATGTATATATATACAGGTACACATTTTTATACTAAAATGTATTAAATAAATATATATTTTACCAATATATAATTATACCACAATATATTATGCTACATTTATTTATATATGCCAAATTATGTTTTTGTTAAACATATACCAATTAACATATATATATACATGCATATACCCATACGAAAATATATATATACATATATATTTATACCAAAATAATAATTGTACTATATACATGTATATTAATATACACATACATACAATACATACCATTATACGTATACGCATTTATATACGTATATATATATCTACACATTAATTAATATATACTAATACATATACTATTAAACATTAATTTAATTATATATGTTAATATACACATATACGTATACATTAAATACTTACATACATACATACATTATATATATACAATATTAAGTATACACAGGAAGAAAGAAGAAGGAAGAGGGAGAGGAGAAGAATTGCTTACAGTGGCTGCCGGTCGGAGCACAGGGGCCGGACCGGAGTGCAGCAGAGGGGGAGCAGCGGTAGCGCCGCCGGGCGCGTCGAGGCAGCGAGGATGGGGAGTTGGAAGTCCGCCGGAGAACACAGCGGGTCGGAGGTCGGGTTGCTGTAGGGAGTCGGGATGGCAGTCGCAGCGGTCGGGCCTGGCCGGTGGGAGTAGATGATGATGGTGATGATAGGAAGCAGCGGGTCGGAGAGGTGATCGGGAAGGGGAACTCGGGGAAGAACAGCAGCGGCGAGGGGAGGACTCGTGAGGGGGCCGCCGGAGGGAATGAGCAGTAGGGGGGCCGGAGTCTCTGTTTGTGGTGGTGGTGATGTTTGGAGTTGCCGGCTGACCGGAGTGCTGACTGATCGGAGCAGCAGAGTCCGCCGGACTGAACAGCAGAGGGAGCTCGGCAGATCGGCTGAGCAGCGGCCGAGGGATGAGCAGCAGGCTCCGCCGGAGGGGATGGGCAGGGAGTCGGAGGAGGCCGTTCGGGGTGTAGAGGGAAGTCGGGGTAGCACAGTAGGGGGATGATGAATAGTGTCCCCCCTCTCCCTCTCTCTAATTTGAATTCAAATTCAAAAATAAAAGAAGAAGAAGAAAAAGGAAGAAGAAGAGAAGAAATGAAAAGAAGAAAGGAAGAAGGAGAAGAAAAATTTACATACGTAGGAGAGAGGGAATGTGGGGGCTTGGGAGGAGGTGGAGAAACCTAGGTTTCTTGGGATTAGGGTTTGAGGTGACTTGACATTAAATAGGGAGAGAGGGTTTTGATGGAGGGTGAGGATGCACTCATAGAATGAGTGGTCCAGATTTGTCAAGAGGGAAATTAATTCATGTGGGAATGAGGGTGAGAGATTCGATTAAATTATTAGGGCTCCCTCATTGGTTTAAACAAATGGGTGTTGACACGAAAAATGCAAATTTGCAAATTAGCCCCCTTAAATTTGGGTATTTGCACAGACACATGAAATGATGAAAATTTGGCGGGCGATTCGGTGTCCGGTGTTTTGTAGGGTAAGGGGCGCTGTAAGTTTGGTACGGACTTAAATAGCAGGGTACTGGAATTAAATTGGGATTTTCAGAATCAGTTGAAATAGTATCCTCAATTTAAATAGAAATAAATGCAAGTTGTGTTATAAAATTAATTAGGAGTACATGGGGCCAAAATCTGGTCAGGTCATCAATACCAATAATGAAGAAGACTTAGAACATAATATTATCCTAATTTGGGCCGCACGAAAAATAGGTCAAGATTGCCTCCAATTTTCGATTGGAACGCACAACGATACAAAAATAGGAATTTAAAAATAACGTCCACGACGATTTTTGTGCGGCCAGAAATAATGTACAGAGAGCATAATTATGAGTTACAAAAATAGCAGAATGGAAGGCGGGCATGTCTAGGGCAAGATTGTGAAATTTGTTGGAAGACAAAGCTAGGGTAGTGCTCCAAATATCAACGCAAAGGCAATGCGCAATAATTAATTAAAATACGGTATTTAATTACAAACTCTGAGAATTAAATTCTAGATAAAATAAGTAAATACGGAATTCTATAATTCGGACAGATGTTCATCTACTGGCTTCTAGGTCGAGTCTGCTAGTTCAAAATAAATGGACACTGCATATAATTATATTTAAATTACACATCACACATTTATTTAAATCAAATATACTATCATGCAATTATTTAATTGTAACTATAATATTAAATATTGTAAAAAGTCGAAAATACCCCTATTTTCGGAATGTGGTAGTGACAAGTCTACCCACCTTAAAAGAATTTCGTCCTCAAAATTTAAAATCCTCATAGTAGTGTTTATTCATACACATTATAATTTCCCTCAAAGTTTACATTCATCATCCATAAAATTAGGTAATAATCCACAATGTCTTTCAACAATTTGTCAAAATTCTGAAATTATTGCATAACCTGAAAAATCCTCGAAATAAAATCAAAGTCCATTTTTATCAAAAATTTTCCTTGAAAGTTTTAGTTAATAATTCAATACTCAGAATTTAATATCCATTCCTCAAATTTGATTTTTTATCAATGCAGAAATATAAAAGGTAATCTCGTCCCACAGAGTTTGAATTCATACATTAATCCATCAATGATTTATAACTCGATTTTCTCTTCCTCAAAATACTCAACAATGCGATACTTATGGATTCTCTAATTGCAACATCCCATATAAAATTCTAAAATTCATAACTTGCAATTAAATAAACATATTGATAAATCTCCCAAAATTTCCAAATTTAATAACCAATTTAATCACATCACAATCTTCCTAGAATTAATAAGTCATAAATTCTGCCATGTTAAATTCTTGGTCCTTTATTTAAACCGATGTTTATCCTCGAATTTAATCATCTTGCCTCTCTTGTCAAGTCATAACTCCTTCATTACTCTTCGTCATGGTTAAATCCCCAATAATCATGGTCTAAGAAAATCTTTACTACAATCATACAACATGCAACCTAAGGGGATATGTATGGTCATGGTGTCTTTTGTCATGGTATTGCAGTCTCTGTATTAGGGTGTACTACTAACTACAATATAACAAGAAATCATGCATACGAACTACAGTATTAGGAAAATCAATCAATCGAAAGACGGAAAAAGGAACATTAGGAGGGAAGAAAGAACCTGCTAACATATTACTTGCGGTATCCCTTATCTCTAACATACACTTAACTCTAGCATATTCACTAACTAATTCCTATTCCTGTACACTGGTACCCATATCAACTAATCTTAATCCACAAGATCCATGAATATATCCCTATGGCACACACCTGTCTGTTAATACCAAAATCTGATACCAAGAACCTCTAATATTGTCATGGTTCAATAATGCATCCAAGTTGATACCTCTATCTCTTTAGTACCATACCCTCTGCCAGTTCCCGTTTCTACTACAATTGTCCATACTATTTTCTCATCGCTCCAGTGCACACCAAGTGTAACACCATACTAAGTGCTATCCCTTTCTAATACAAATCTAGATGGACACCCAAGTCAGTCTGCGGTGCTATCTCAATCCTGCTCAAGTTATCAGATCCTTACACACGTATATCATCTAATCATATATTAATATTCATATCTCTCATCTACCATAAAATTAATCCTCAAAATAATCGTCAAGGTTTAACTTCTCGATCAACTTAAAAATGAATTGTATATACCTCCTCAAAATTAGATACTCAACATCGAAACAAAATTTAATCACTTCTAAAATCTTTGTAGCCTTAACCATGTTTATTGAATTCATATTTGAAATGCTCAAAAATTTAATGACAAAATCTCAACTCCTCAATTATTCTAAAAATACAATCTTATTTCTACCTTTTAATTTATAACTCCATAATGTACATATCAGTGCTCACGGTCTCTGATACTCAAGGTGCACTTAATGCATCTAGTGTCTATAATTGTGTACTAAAATTGTACTGCCTGAATCACTTGTACTATTACCTCCAATGATCAAAGTTATCATCAACTGTGTTTTCTTTCATGATTTCAATTTATGTCAACTGGTATATCATCTAATTATCATCACACCGAGTGCTTACTGTTACTAGCACCATTTTTAATAATCCTTGATATAGAATCATCGGCACTCTTGGTATTATATTACTAGCTTCATTAATGAATCATCTCATCAAGCTCATTAGAACTCATGTTTACCTGTACCTTCTATAATACTCATGTTTCTTTACTCTCATGGGCATATGTATGGTTCTTCATCTCGATTGATGTATAGGTATTTCCCTTTATCCCTTTACAGCCTGTTAAACTGATCTGTGATACGCCTCACCATTTTCATTACCAATTTCGATATTTCTCTACCCATGACACCTCATTAACTCTTTATGCGTATATATTTCCTTACCTTTAACACTTCCGATATCAATCATCAAATTGAACATCATGCTCCATAAATCCTTAACACAATTCCTGGATACTTAATTGTTCACGTAGATCATCCAATTGCATAATCATGATTATCCAGGACGGGTATGTTGGCTCTGATACTAACTCTTGAACTATCACTGTTACTCTATACTCTCCTTCTACTCACAGTCTCTAATGACCTTATCCTAGAACCATTGTTACAAGGTACTATGCTATGGGTTAATTCTAGATCAAGGCCTACTGCTCACATGTCCACTAGAAAAACACTTACAAACTCACAAGCAACACTCAGTCAAACTAATACAAGGCACAACCAAAATTGCAAGTCACTAATTATCACACTAACAAGGATCCTTAAAGAAATAAGGCTCAAAAGAACTGGGTTAAGGACTGAAGGTATCTTTACTGCTAGTAAAGAAAAGAAGCGATGGAACAAAGTCCTGGAATAACAGAAACAGATAAGTCTTGAGATGATACTTTAAGAACCAATTTAAGATACAACCTGATAATCATACACGTCTGTCTGAAATCATGACACTCAGAATCCTCGCCACGCCAGTAAGCATAGATGCGATAAACGATAGGTTCCGTACTAAGGTATGCAACTCTATAATCATGTCATCTAGAATCTTCGCCACGCCAACCGGTATGGCTGCGTGAGACTCTAAGTTTCATAACTATAGTATGTACATCCAAGTCAGGTTCTTACGTTCTCGTCACGACAGCTAATATGGCTGCGATAAACTCTAGGGTCCATAACCAAAGTAGACATTTTACCTTTCTCACTGTCCTCATCAACATATGTCATCAGATGATACCGTAAATTTTAGCTTGTAAAATTCATCTCGATATAAAATTAACTCAACAACGATACCAAAAATTAAATTTAACAACTGGTCAACAAGAATCAAACTCAACAATGATACCAAGATTTTAATTTAATAACTGATCAACAAGAATCAAGTTCAGTAACAACAAGCGAGAGCAGACGAAAATAAGGGGAAAGGAATTTAAAATTAGAAATTGTAATAAGATTCTCAAGGGTCATCCCAAGAATCTCTCAAGAAATTGTGATTGAGTATTCACCCTCGTCCTAGTATCCTACGTCTTAGATCCTATTGCAGGCACGCAGTAGTATAACAAGGATGCCACACTACTACGACATCGCACAACTCGCGAAGTCTGACCTGCATGGGCCACCACTAAAAATGTGTCACGACCCGCACCCGGTATAGGGGCACGAGAGCGTGGGTACGTCCAGCCTACGCCGCAGCATCGGCGGTAGAATGCTGTCTAGGTCAAGTACTATCTAAACAATCTCACACTAGTATCCAACTCCATAAGGAGACTCGGATAACACTATAAAAATATTAACAACATACTCAATCACAACTACAGCACGATAGGAATTTGAAGAAATAAAGAATACAACACAAGTCAAATGACAAAATAATTATACCTGCAATCTGTAACATCCAATCCCCAAGTGTATCAGAAACCAGTCTACTAAGGTCACAGTCTGGAAAAATATTTTCCAGTCAGGAAGGAGCAAAGTACATCTCTAAATAGCAGTTCTATATTAATGACATAAACTATGTAGCAGTTCTAGATGGAAATATACCAGATGCATGTATAGGTACGAGAAATGTACAATGAAAGAAATACTGGAAATACTGTAAGTAAATGCAGGAAAAGAAACAATATGTCAATGAGCAAGAAACCTATGACTAAGTGTGTGAGTACTAGCTTTAACATGTGATCGGCTTGGGAACTTGATCAGGCTGGTTACATGTGATTAGCTATGATTCATGGAAGGTCAGGCTAACCGTTGGTTAGCTATGATGCATGGAGAGGTCAGGCTAATCACACGTAACAGCTATGAGGCATGGAGATGGTCAGGCCGCACCCGGCGTGAGATGTGGGGTGAGCTATGATGCATGGATAGTTGGGTATGATCACATATCTACACTAAAATACTCCCCAAACCCCCGACTGGTATAGTAGATCAAATCATGGTACGCTATGGCACGGGAATCCCTAGGAAGGTAGCAAATCTCCCCGGGAATCAGTGTCTGTACATGCACAAGATAACAAGGAAAACAAATCTTGTACAAGCTATACCATGAATAAGGAATAACATCTCATGACGAGATCCGTGTATACCAATCCGTGTAACCAGCGTGTCAAGAGCATGGATATTTACACTAGATACAGTGAACATAGGAGATATCATAAATTAGAAACTAATCAGAGAATGTACTCGCCTTGGGTCCTTAGCTGGTAATTATTGATGTCCTGTTCCAGAGTATCCCCTGGGTAAACCAACAATCCTATAAACATATCACAAGCAAAACCACATTTGCATCAGATGCTACACTAACACAGTCAAAAAAAAATAATGAGTTCGGGACTTCTCTAGGTATGATACCGGTCACCTAGGATCACCTAGTAGGGATACGTAAAACACATTACACTTATTAATACTTACAATATTTATACATGCACCAAATTTAAATGTATTCACAATATATATATATATATATGCCTTTTAAATACATATTTGATTTATACTAGTTGAACATTATATATGTATACTCATACATATGCTAAAAATGCATTTTAATAATATATATATATTGTCAATGTTATTATTAAAATATATACTAATACTAGTACATCACATTAAATACATATACAATACATTAATTGTTGGTACAAGATATATATATACATTTATACTAATTATACATAATTGAAAAATATATTAAGTACATATATATACAAAATATATATACATATACCAAACATTATATATTTTTATACCAAAATACATACATATATATATTAAATGAAATACACATACTATACACCAAAATACGTTTTACCAGTACATATATATCAATACAGTTTTATATATACACTATATATATTTACATACCAAAAATATGTTTATACATGTATATATATACAGGTACACATTTTTATACTAAAATGTATTAAATAAATATATATTTTACCAATATATAATTATACCATAATATATTATGCTACATTTATTTATATATGCCAAATTATGTTTTTGTTAAACATATACCAATTAACATATATATATACATGCATATACCCATACGAAAATATATATATACATATATATTTATACCAAAATAATAATTGTACTATATACATGTATATTAATATACACATACATACAATACATACCATTATACGTATACGCATTTATATACGTATATATATATCTACACATTAATTAATATATACTAATACATATACTATTAAACATTAATTTAATTACATATGTTAATATACACATATACGTATACATTAAATACTTACATACATACATACATTATATATATACAATATTAAGTATACACAGGAAGAAAGAAGAAGGAAGAGGGAGAGGAGAAGAATTGCTTACAGTGGCTGCCGGTCGGAGCACAGGGGCCGGACCAGAGTGCAGCAGAGGGGGAGCAGCGGTAGCGCCGCCGGGCGCGTCGAGGCAGCGAGGATGGGGAGTTGGAAGTCCGTCGGAGAACACAGCGGGTCGGAGGTCGGGTTGCTGTAGGGAGTCGGGATGGCAGTCGCAGCGGTCGGGCCTGGCCGGTGGGAGTAGATGATGATGGTGATGATAGGAAGCAGCGGGTCGGAGAGGTGATCGGGAAGGGGAACTCGGGGAAGAACAGCAGCGGCGAGGGGAGGACTCGTGAGGGGGCCGCCGGAGGGAATGAGCAGTAGGGGGGCCGGAGTCTCTGTTTGTGGTGGTGGTGGTGTTTGGAGTTGCTGGCTGACCGGAGTGCTGACTGATCGGAGCAGCAGAGGCCGCCGGACTGAACAGCAGAGGGAGCTCGGCAGATCGGCTGAGCAGCGGCCGAGGGATGAGCAGCAGGCTCCGTCGGAGGGGATGTGCAGGGAGTCGGAGGAGGCCGTTCGGGGTGTAGAGGGAAGTCGGGGTAGCACAGTAGGGGGATGATGAATAGTGTCCCCCCCTCCCTCTCTCTAATTTGAATTCAAATTCAAAAATAAAAGAAGAAGAAGAAAAAGAAAGAAGAAGAGAAGAAATGAGAAGAAGAAAGGAAGAAGGAGAAGAAAAATTTACATACGTAGGAGAGAGGGAATGTGGGGGCTTGGGAGGAGGTGGAGAAACCTAGGTTTCTTGGGATTAGGGTTTGAGGTGACTTGACATTAAATAGGGATAGAGGGTTTTGATGGAGGGTGAGGATGCACTCATAGAATGAGTGGTCCAGATTTGTCAAGAGGGAAATTAATTCATGTGGGAATGAGGGTGAGAGATTCGATTAAATTATTAGGGCTCCCTCATTGGTTTAAACAAATGGGTGTTGACACGAAAAATGCAAATTTGTAAATTAGCCCCCTTAAATTTGGGTATTTACACAGACACATGAAATGACGAAAATTTGGCGGGCGATTCGGTGTCCGGTATTTTGTAGGGTAAGGGGCGCTGTAAGTTTGGTACGAACTTAAATAGCAGGGTACTGGAATTAAATTTGGATTTTCAGAATCAGTTGAAATAGTATCCTCAATTTAAATAGAAATAAATGCAAGTTGTGTTATAAAATTAATTAGGAGTACATGGGGCCAAAATCAGGTCAGGTCATCAATACCAATAATGAAGAAGACTTAGAACAGAATATTACCCTAATTTGGGCCGCACGAAAAATAGGTCAAGATTGCCTCCAATTTTCGATTGGAACGCACAACGATACAAAAATAGGAATTTAAAAATAACGTCCACGATGATTTTTGTGCGGCCAGAAATAATGTACAGAGAGCATAATTATGAGTTACAAAAATAGCAGAATGGAAGGCGGGCATGTCTAGGGCAAGATTGTGAAATTTGTTGGAAGACAAAGCTAGGGTAGTGCTCCAAATATCAACGCAAAGGCAATGCGCAATAATTAATTAAAATACGGTATTTAATTACAAATTCTGAGAATTAAATTCTAGATAAAATAAGTAAATACGGAATTCTATAATTCGGACAGATATTCATCTACTGGCTTCTAGGTCGAGTCTGCTAGTTCAAAATAAATGGACACTGCATATAATTATATTTAAATTACACATCACACATTTATTTAAATTAAATATACTATCATGCAATTATTTAATTGTAACTATAATATTAAATATTATAAAAAGTCGAAAATACCCCTGTTTTCGGAATATGGTAGTGACATATATATATATATATATATATATATATATATATATATATATATATATATATATATATATATATATATATATCAATTTATAGCACGGACACACATATTGAATAAAATACAGACAAATTCACACGAGTATTAGGACACGAAATGGTAATATGTATTGTATGTGCGCATAATTAACTTAGAAGAAGATTGACAAATTGAATATTACATATATAATTATTTTTATTTATATATGTATCCTTAGACGTACATAATTCTTAATACGTTGGCTTGAGCGTATCCTAGAATATCAAAAATAGAATATGTGACATTAACAAATTTATATCGGTATCAATTTATTCATTGGCCCTAAAATTGATACGGTTATCACTAATTTAACCTATAATAAATTATTAATATTTTAGAGTATTGGTATTGGTATCGGAATCGGTATCAGACCATTACTATGAGTATCGATTATCACTAATTTAACCATATGGTTATCACTAATTATTAAAATTTTAGAAAATATATTTTATACTTTAGGCATAATTTTAAGTATTTCTAGTATTATTTTTTAAAATTATAGTAATTTATAGTTATACTTCAGGGTGTTAATATGAATAGTAATTAGTAGTTCCAACCTTACTATGCTATGGCATGTATTGGCCATATTCGGATGAGTGTCGAGGAATTATGGTTTTGGATACGTGTAAAACACTAAGAAATGCTCAAATATGGTCTTTCCAATAGCTCATTTAGTTCTTTATGAGACTTCTTCATCAAGTTTTCTAACTAACTAATCATTTAGAAAATATCCTAATTCATATTGTATCTAATCCATATTATTTGAATATATGGTACATGCAGAATCAATGAGTCGGTACTTAGTTGACCGATCGTGGAAGTATAATCGACGACATGAGAGTAGAATTGGTTTGACAGATGATTTCATGACGGGCGTTGAGGAATTTCTCAAATACGCTAGTAGTCAACCTTATTTCATGGATGCGAGGCTTATCAAGTGTCCTTGTGTCAAATATCATAATATACCATTCAAAGAGGTGGATCTCGTGAGGAAGCATCTCTACAAGAAGGGTTTCATACCGAACTACAATGAGTGGATGGCTCAAGGAGAACCTTTATTTTTGTAATGTTATCATTCCTTCTTCAATACAGAGGTAGAAGAGTCCACTCTCAGAGATAACTTTGAATATCGACCGCAAAACCTAGCGCGTGAGTTGGTATTTGATGCGGCCGGTCCAAGTTTTGATATAGAGGATCTTAATCCGAATGCGAAGAAATTCTATGATATGTTCAAGAATGCCGATACTCCGTTATACCCGAGTTGTGATTCTCATTCTGTCCTATCGACGGTGATGTGACTGTTGAACCTAAAGTCTAATTTTAACTTGCCGCAGGAATGCTACGACCGGATAATTCAGTTTGTTAGAGAGTTATTGCCAAAAGGATCGAAGGAGTTGCCTAAAAGCTTCTACAAGTCGAAGGTGATGATACAAAAACTCAAATTAGGCTACGAAAAGATAGATTATTGTTGAAACGGTTGTATATTATACTACAAGGAGAACAATGATAAAGATATATGCATTTTATGTCATGCGGACCGGTACAAGCCAATTCGGGACAAAGAAAAGTTAACTGCCCGAGCAAGGTTGTGTCCTTACAAGTACATACAATTTTTGTCGATCATAAAAAGGCTGCAGAGGATGTATATGTCCGCAAATATAGCACAAGACATGACATGACATAGCAAGGAATGAAAGATAGATGAAGGAGAATTATTTCATTCTTCCGATGGAGAGACATAAAAATATTTTAATCTGTGTCATCCTAAATTTGCTGCGGATCCCAAGAATGCCCGGTTGGGTTTATGTTATAATGGATTCACTCCTTTCGGACAGTCGAGATCTCACTACTCTTGTTGGCCGGTAATTTTAACTCCTTACAATCTACCACCGTGGATGTGTATGAAGACTCCTTACATATTCTTGACACTTATTATACCCGGTCCAAAAAATCCAAAGAAGAACATCGATATTTACTTGCACCTGTTGGTGGATGAGTTGAAACAATTGTGGTAATTCGGCATTCAGACATATGATATATCGAAGGAGCAGAACTTTTAGATGAGAGCGTCTCCCATGTGGACCATCAATGATTTTTCAGCATATGGGATGTTATCAGGGTGGAGTACTCATGGTACTTTGTCTTGTCCGATATGTATGGAAAAGAGTAAGGCATTCCGTCTCCATAATAGAGAAAATTATAATTTTTTATTGTCACCGTCAGTTCTTTCCTGCGTCACATCCGTGGAGAAGGAATATAGATGCCTTTAGAGCTGGTAAACATGAACTATCTCCTCTCCCATTGAGACTGACAGAAGACGAAATTGGAAAAGAGGTATATGGATTGTCGACTGTGATGGAAGATCCGATATCAGCCGATCAATTTGAAGGTTTCGGATGTAAGCATAATTGGATGAAGCAGAGTATCTTTTGGGACTTAACTTATTGGAAGGACAATCTCATAAGGCACAATCTTGATGTCATGCATATCGAAAATAATGTATTCGATAACATCTTCAATGCGGTAATGGATATCAAGGAAAAATGAAAGACAATGCCTAAACAAGAAATGACTTAGAAATTATTTATAGGCATTCAGATTTGTACCTAAAACGAAGTGGCAACGACAATTGGGTCAAGCCTCCAGCGCCATTTACATTGAGTAGGGAGGATATATTGATAATATGCAACTGGATTTCAAAGTTAAAATTTCCTGACGGCTACGTGTCAATTCTGGCAAGATATGTTGATCTCAACGAATGTAAGGTGACATGGATGAAGAGTCATGATTGCCATGTGTTTATGGAGAGGTTACTACCTATTGCTCTGAGAGAGATGTTGCCTCATCAAGTATGGACTCCGTTGGCCGAATTATCTATATTCTTTAGAGATTTGTGTTCAAGCAAGTCGACGGTGCAACATATAATAGAACTTGAGGAGAAGATTGTATTGACATTGTATAAGTTAGAAAGAGTGCTTCCCCCCGGTATTTTTGATAGTATGGAGCATTTGTCGATTCATAAGCACGCGTCGGTGCTCCCGTCCATTATCGATAGATGTATCCATTTGACAGGTATAAATTCTTTATACTAATAATTTCTTTATAAAATAATTCTAAGATTCAATATATTATCTATAGGTATCTACATCACTTGAAGAAGAAGGTTGGCAATAAGGCTCATATAGAAGCTTCGATATGCGAAGCGTATATCATTGAGGAGGTTTCAAACTTCTGTTCTATCTACTTTGATACTCATGTCTGAACAAATCGTAATAGAGCCCCAAGAAATGATGATGGTGGGGTTGATGCCCGGAATAGAGTAATCCACACTATCTTCAATATGGGAGGGAAGCCTACAAGTGATACTAAAGTACGTTAGTTGGAATACGATGAGTTTGAAGCCGCTCATCGGTATATATTGCTATATAGTATTATAAAAGAGATGTAAGATATTGAGAAGTAAGCGATACATCTTTCATAGATATTCCAATTTTGTATATACTTTAAAAAAAATCTCCAACTGTTCTCCTTATTATCACAGTTCTTTTAGAGCTGAGGTAAAAATGGAGAGACCTAATATTAATGAAGATGATATTGCTAGAGAGGTTGATAGAATTTTTTTATCGTGGTTCCATAATTATGTACGAATCATAAACATTAAGCATTTTAAATTTAGCATTCAGACAAATCTTTGTCTAATGTCTATATGATATGTGATGTTTTAGGTTTTTTGTCCTGGTACAGACTTACAAAACGAACGACTTCGAGCATTAGCTATCGGATCAAGTAAGAGGGCAAAGTGTTGGGATAGATACATCATCAATGGCTTCAAATTT
The DNA here is from genome assembly GCA_036927795.1 of Iris macrosiphon. Classification (NCBI taxonomy): domain Eukaryota; kingdom Viridiplantae; phylum Streptophyta; class Magnoliopsida; order Asparagales; family Iridaceae; genus Iris; species Iris macrosiphon. The sequence continues at coordinate 113,069,110 of JAYESA010000010.1, read as the reverse complement.
AGAACCACTGATAAGTCTATTAATAAATCATTTATCGATGATGAGGCTAATTATATAAAGAATTCTGGAGTATGTGTGAGGGGTTCAGTCTACGATGCCGATCCAGAATTTGACTATTACGGTGTACTAAGAGATGTCGTGAAGCTGGATTACTCCTATGAGACAAAAATTATGCTATTTAAATATGATTGGTTCGACACGACACCCAAGCAAGGATGGAAAATTGACAAACAGTTTGGGTTTATTGATATAAAATATAAAAAAGATATATAGGTTTTGAACCATTTGTGTTGGCTAGTCAAACGGTTCAAGTGTATTATACAAGCTATCCTAGTAGACGACGTAATAATAAAGATTGGTGGGCTGTATAAAAAACTAAATCTAGAAATATATATAATGTTGGAGATCTAGCATACCAAGAGGAGAGGTGGTCATGCCTCAACTTGCATATATGAGTTTGGCTGGTATTGATGGTATGGAGGTTGACGTTACCATAGAGGATGATAGAGTTAACGAAAAGACTGAGATAGAAGATTTACCTCATATAGAGGAGAACTCTGATATGGAGGTATCGAACGAGGAACAAGAATTGGAAGATGAAGGTGATAGTGATAGTGGAAGTAAAAATGAAAATGAAGAAGTAGAAGATGAAGACGATTCAAAAAATGATTCGGAAGACGATGACGATTCAAAAGATGAAGAAGATTAGTACGTACATACATATGCATTAGCCTAGATATTTATTTAATTAATTCATGAAACGATTATTTTTGATTTCATCATCATATTAGTATTTACTTATTTTACTACACCATTACTTTATGATTATCTGTTTGATGACACCATTTTTTATTTACTATAGATTTACCTATAGTATGGCGGGACGAGGACGAAGACGACGACAAGTTCAGAGAGGATCATCTTCTCAGCATCCTTCGTCTACTACGCCTGTTACCCCAGATTCTCGCACACGACCCGAGGATGAGTTTGTAGATGTGGCAGATGGTTTATCCTCGCTATATACTCTTTTTTATTAGGAGGAGATACTCCATCTCCCGGATTACCATCATTTGCTACCCCTTCTTCTACTCCAGCCACTATCGATACTACTACACCGGCTACTCCACCAGTTGTTCCCATAGGAGCAAATTCATTTCCAGGCCTTCTTGTGGACAATGGAGTATATGTCCGCCGTCTAGGATTTGCAGACCCCCCTACTCTACCAGGGTAGCCAGCCAATATTTATCATCCCGAGATATGGGCCGATGGAGCGACTTAATCATTTATTTGTCAATTCACACATTTATTTTGTATTTTTTATTCTAATTGTATATTGTCTACTTATTTCTGATTCTTTCCAATCAAAGTTGGGAATGATCTGGGGAAGATCATGCGAGGCTACTTTAATTGCCCTTATATCAACTTTAGTGACATCCTGCTCGATCGACGATTCACTTGGCTGGAGAAGCTCGGGTTATGTATATAAATTTTATTTATAATAATATATAATTTTTTTGATTACAATGATTTTTTTTTCTAATTTGCAGAGGTTGTACTGGTGGCCGGATCATAGAGATAGTGATATCCGAAAGTGCTGCAAGACCGTCGCCAGCAAGAGGTTGAGAGATATGATCAATGACCAGAAGGTGCTCGCGTTACTTGGACCGGATCACCGCAAGGATTGGATAAATGCGGAGTACTGGGAGGAGATGAAGAAGAAGATGGATACCCCAGCCTACAAGGATAAGTGCAAGAAGGCGAAGGCTGCCCTTGCTAAGGGTAGTCTCCATACTGGTGGATCCATTCCGACCGTCGAGCATTTTCGACGGATAGTTAGTATTAAAATATTTTGCTAGATCAATTTTTTTAATTCTATTTTTTTGCTTATTTATTAATTGCTTAATTTTTCTAGTGCGCCGAGGCTGCCAGAGCCGGGAAAGACCCCAAAACGGTTAACTTCCCAGCAATCTTCTAGTGGACCCGCAAAAGAAAGAAGAATGGGAAGTGAAGTGCCTGTTCTCCCTGTCCGGGGAGCGCGACTAAGAAATACTTGGTATCGTTCGATCGGGACAGATTAAATCATTATCCTTTTCTTGTTATGGATTAGTTTCTTCGGAATCAAGTCCCACATTCAGCGGATCATGCCTCGAGGAAGGACTCGGCAGCAGAGTCGCGAGGGGCCTTTCCGTTACGCTGGTTTCTTTGTCCATTTTCGATGCCGCCTGGTTGCTTTCTTGTCGGTTTTGTGACTAGCATTTTCTTGAACGGTTTTGATGGATTTCATTATCTTCTTTATTTAAACATCATATTTTGTATCAAACTCTAAGAGATTGAGGCAAGAGATATTGATCATCTGTTGGTGCGTGCAGGTGATCGTGTAGACGACACGAAAGCAGAGTCTTGAAGATCTCCGCTTTTTCGCCTCCGATTCACCAACTAGTGAGTGGCCTTACTTTCGATTAGCTTCCTTCTTCCAAGTCTTCACTCTTAACAATCTAACTCATTTGTGCATTCCGATTAGCGATACAATATTAATTATAATTGAGTCAAGATAGAAAGAAGTAAACTTGGAACACTTATGCTTGTCACACCACTTCACCGTATGATCTTATTGTTGCATGCTTGTCCGCTGTGCATATATCTTTTTTATTATTTTAGTTGTATCTAGAACTTATTCATCTATAACTGGTTCAATATGTAGTACATAATTATAATATGATCACTTGAGCAGGTAGACTACGCCACCATACTGTGCCTAAGTATTTATGTTCCATCCTGATGTCTTGAAATGCTTTCTATGATAAATTTGTATAGAGACATCTTATGGTCATATACAACTTGTGCACAAGGTATAGGAGTTCCTGCGAATGGTCATCGGGGCACCGTAACCGCTTTGTCCTAGGCGGAACATCAAGGTAGCTGCGCTAGCATCTCGCACGGGTAAGACAGGATGGCTCGTAGCGGGGCTAGCTACCAGCGCTACCACCATCGCCGTCTACTTAGTCTATAGTCCAAAATGGCTCGCAAAGCCAGTGACCCCATATGTATATTTAAACTGTGCAAGCTAACTATGTCTTCGTGGCAGGGAAGGTTATGGTAAGTTATGCACATGATGTTCTGACGGGCAGATAAAGTCACCGAAGGTGGTATATTCATTTCAGTTATTTTATATATATTGCATGCTGTAACTTGTACTAAGGCAATATAAAAAGTCCACAACGATAAATGATATGCTTCACATGAATGCTGTATCGAATTGGTTAGTCGGGTTAGCTCGCCCTTACCAGTACTTTTCAAAGTACCGACCCTCGTTGCAGTAGGTTCCCCGAGCCAAGACGATGCGGCGAGGAGCTGAAGCTTCTTCCCCCAACCAGTCCATTACTCGGTGCACTATGTTCGTGTCTTTTGAAGTTGTACAAATTATTCGGAGCTCATACACACATCTTATGCAGCTCCGAGGCAAGGCAATAGCTTCACTCGAAGGTGTTTATTATCTTTTGAAGTTTAGTATATGATGTAATGTATGGACCAACTGTCTCATTTTGTGTCCCTCTTGTAAGCCCGCGCGGCACCCCTTTACTTTTGAGTAAAGAGTTGTAACAAAGATGTATATTATCAATAAAGAGAACTTTTTTTCGTGTCAATGTGTGTTCTTTAGCTTCCACACTCTGCTGTTGTGTTTATATATATATATATATATATATCATTATGATAGGCCTTGTGCGTGGCCGCTTACGCTCGCACGATATCACGCCCGGGGGACGCTAATGTAAGTTCTTTATTCTTGAAGGAATAGCTCAAACGCAAGGGACAACACAAGTAGAAGAACAAGTGCAAGCAAGTACTTTGGGCACTTCGACAAGCTCCAAGAGCCAACGAACTGCGCCCTCCGTTGATCCAATTGAGGAGATGATGCAAATGCTTGAGGCACAACATCGAAGGGACGAGGCTCGATAGGACAAATTTGAAAGGAATCTAGAATCTCAATTCGTGGTCCAACTGAAGTAGGTAGATGCCCTACAATAGATTGTTCAGACCCTTGCCTCTAACAATTTTGCAATAATAGTGGCACAGGTGGAGCAACCAGCAAATGAAGTTGAGATGCCTCAAACCCCAAAGAAGAAGGTTGTGACTATCTTCGACTTTGTCGACTTCAAGAAGGTCTGCAACACATTTTTTTGTGGGACCGATGACCCCATCGTGACTCTAGATTGGCTAGCTGAAATAGAAGACCACTTTAAACTGCTAGAAGTACCTGAGACCAAGAGAGTCACCTGTGCCCAAATCCAACTCCAAATGAACGTATATGATTGGTGGGACGTGCATCGTAGATCTCTCCCCGGAGACGATAAAGACTAGACGATCGCATGGTCTATCTTCCGTAGCGCATTCGAGGCGGAGTTTATACCTCCACCCATTTGTCGACAAAATGATAATGAGTTCTTGCGTGTTCAACAAGAAAGCATGTCAGTGAAGCAGTATGCCGCAGAATTTAATCGGCTTGCCAAGTTTGCCAGCTCTTACCTACCCGATGCGTCGAGTTGAGCTAGATGATTCAAAGGCAGCCTACTACCTTCCATTCATGCGCACGTAGTCGCTCCATAGTACGAGATGATATGGAAAGTCCTTAACCATGCCCTCATCCTAGAACCGCAGTATCCTTTAACTACTATCGATGCTGTGCAGCATTCTCATCACAAGCGTCCTAGTAGCATGGGAGGACACAATGCTCAAAAGCGTCCAAATAACAGTGGTTCTCAGGGCTACAATCCAGGGCGTGGTCAAACTCTACACTGTACCTACTACAATAACCTAGGGCACACTTACAATGACTGTCGTCGAAGGACCGGAGCATATTTGATATGTGGTCAATGAAGCCATCAAGTTAAAGACTGTCCTGAATGTCCTAACATGCGCCATCCACAGCAGCAAAATTTATCTCAAGCACCCCAAGCAAATCGGCCTGCGTAACAACACGAGTGTCGTCCAAATACCGTGGGCTGGGTTTATGCATTGACGCGGGATGAGGCATTCACCTCGGACACCGTAGTGACAGATATATTACTTTTCAATAATGTTCCTGCACGAATACTATTTAATTCTGGTGCCATACATAGTTTTGTATCGACGAACTTCGTTAGGGAACACTAATTCATTTAAACACTGTTAGGCCAAAAGCTTAGTGTCAGTACCCCTTCGGGCATGGACTTGCCTGCTAACTCAGTTTATCGCGATTGCTGTATTTGTATCGGAGGAAAAAAATTGTCACCCGATGCGATAGTTCTAGACATTAGGGACTATGACATCATTCTGGGGATAGATTAGCTCGGTGCTTGTTTGACTACCATTGATTGTGCGAAAAAGAAAGTTGTATTTTGTCTACCTGGCGAGACCAAATTTTGCTATGTGTGCAGTCCAATGTCGAAAGCATCAAATGCCTGCATGGTTATTTCTGCAATGTCTGCTTGGCAGATGATACATTTCGGCTGTGAAGGGTACTTGGCGTCAGTTTGAGACACTCAGCGAGATTGTGCAAACGTTGAGTCTACTTCCATTGTGGCAAAATTTCCTGATGTGTTTCCGGAAGAGTTGCCCGGCATGCCGCCCGACTGAGAGGTAAAGTTAACTATAGATACATTTTCAGATACTCGACCGATTTCTAAAGCTCTATATCGAATGGCCCCTGCCGAACTGAAGGAGCTGAAGGTCCAACTACCAGAACTGTTCGATCGTGGGTACATCCATCCAAGTGTATCTCTATGGGGCATACCAGTGCTATTTGTAAAAAAAAGTATGGTTCGATGTGGCTCTGCATAGACTACTGTGAGTTGAATAAATCTGCCATCCAAAACAAGTACCCCTTCCCAGAATCCCTGACCTCTTCGATCAAACTATAAGGTGCATTAATATTCTCTAAAATCGATCTTCGTTCTGGCTACCACCAATTGAAGATCAAGCCAGACGACGTGTCAAAGTCAGCCTTTCGTACTCGTTATGGCCACTATGAATTCTTAATTATGCCATTTGGATTGAGCAATGCCCCTGCCGCCTTCATGAATTTGATGAATCGAGTATTCCGGTCGTGCCTTGACAAGTTTGTAGTAGTGTTCATTGATGATATCTTGGTGTATCAAGGACCAAGGAGGAACATGAGGAGCACTTACGGACCGTGCTTCAGACTCTTCAGGACAACAAGCTATATGCAAAACTGAGTAAGTGGGAGTTTTGGCTAAGCAGTATATCTTTTCTTGGGCATATCATTTCTGCGAGAGGCATTTTAGCCGATCCAAAGAAAGTTGAATTAATTGTTGAGTGGAAGCAACTTGCATCAGTCAGTAAAATTCAAAACTTTCTCGGGTTAGCAGGCTACTACAGACGGTTCGTGAAAGACTTTTCTAAATTTTTTTTGCCCTTGACTTGCCTCACTCAGAAATGATTCGCATTTGAGTGGTCTGGCGACTGTAAGGCTTCATTTCAGGAATTAATGCATTATATCGTCTCTGCTCCGATACTTGAACTGCCGAACGAGAATATGGGATTCCAAATATTTAGCGATGCCTTAGGCCAGGTCTTGGGAGCTGTGCTCATGCAACAATACAATGTGATAGCTTTTCCTTCAAGATAATTGAAGTGCATGAGCGCAACTATCCGACACATGATCTAGAACTTGCAGAGATCGTGTTTGCAATAAAGTTGTAGTGACATTACCTTTATGGTGCGGCTTGCCAAATTTTCACTGATCACCAGAGCTTTAAGTATATTTTTACTCAGTCGGACCTAAACCTGCGACAAAGGCGTTAGCTAGAATTGATCAAAGACTACGACTTGTCGATCAATTATACTCTAGGCAAAGAAAATGTTGTTGCGGACGTGCTGAGTCGAGTATTTGCGGGATCTCTATTCGTCAACTATAGGCTATAAAAAGAATTAGAGAGTATGGACATTGAGTTGCAAATCCAATTTCGAGGCGAACCGATTAGGGGATCACTAGCTCAGTTACTCTTTGAACCAAACCTGATAGAAAAGGTCAACTCCGCTCAGATGAACGACCCATTCTTGTTGAAGACATGTGAGCAGATTTTAGCAAAAAAGGTGACTTACTTTGCAGTGGATGAAAGCAGAACGTTGCGGGTAAGAGAAAGACTATGCGTGCCCAATGATGCAGAACTCAGAAAGGTGATCCTCACGAAAGCTTACTATGCGGCCTATGTATCACATCCAGGAAGTACGAAGATGTATCAGGACCTCTGCACGATCTTCTGGTGGCACAAGAAAGATGTGGCGCTATTCGTGTCACAATGCTTGTCTTGTCAGAGAGTAAAGGACGAGCACCAGAGGCCGGGTGGAGAGATGCAAAACCTTGCTATCCCGGAGTAGAAATGGGAATATTTCACAATGGATTTTATTGTTGGCTTGCCAAAGACGCAATGGAAAAATAATGCCATCTTGGTCATCATCGATCGATTAACCAAGTTAGCACACTTCATTGCCATCAAAGTTACTTGGATCATCGATTGCCTGGCTCAGATATACCTTGATGAGATAGTTCGACTATAAGGCATGCGAGTGTCTATTATTTTAGATCGGGAGACGGTTCTTATCTCATTTCTGGGAAAGCCTTCAGTCAGCTATGGGGACCAAGTTGATGTTTAGTTCAATATACCATCCTCAGATCGACGACCAAACAGAGCGGGTGAACCAAGTCCTTGAAGATATGCTATGCCTCTGGTTGATCGACTCAAAGTCAAGTTGGGACGTCCATCTACCATTGGCAAAATTTTCATACAATAATAGTTACCAGTCTAGCATTCAGATGGCTCCATACGAGGCTTTGTATGGGCAAAATTACAGATCACCTATCGGTTGAAATGAAATTGGCGAGCGACAGATCTTTGGCCCGAAGCTAGTAGAGTGGATCATTTAGAAGGTTCGGCTAATTCGAGAGGGATTAAAGGTGGCTCAAAGCAGACAGAAGAGTTTTACGAACATCCACAGAGGACCCCTTGAATTTATAGCTGTTGATCACGTGTTTCTCAAGGTCACACCGATGCGAGGAGTTACGAGATTTGAGTAAAAAGGGATCTAAATCCTCGATTTGTTGGTCCATTTAAGATTCTCAGGCGAGTCACCCTAGTTGCATATCAAATTGCCCTACCACCGAGCCTATCAGACATACATGATGTCTTTTATTTGTCATAGCTGCAGAAGTACGTGCATGATCCGAGTCTCGTAGTAGATTTTGGTCAGTTGGGTTTTCAAGCAGACTTGTCCTATATAGAGGAACCTGTGCAAATTATCGATCGAAAGGATAAGCAGCTCCGAAATTGTTCAGTCCCGCTCATGCACATACTCTGGCAAAACCACGCGATCGAGGACTTGAATCAGACATGAAAGAAAAGTTTTCCTCATTGTTTTCTTAGGGGTAGGTTTCATTCCTAAGTTTTGAGGATGGAACTTTTTATTAGTTGGTTAAGATGTAGTGTCCCGTTTCCCTTGTTCGGGGACCGCGACTAAGAAATACTTGGTATCGTTCGATTGGGATAAATTGAATCAAGATCATTTCCTCATTATGGATTGGTTTCCTCAAAATCAAGTCTTACATTCAATGAACCATGCCTCAAGAAAGGATTCGGCGGCAGAGTCGCGAGGGGCCTTTCCGTTGTGCTGGTTTCTTTGTCCATTTTCAATACCGCTTTGTTGCTTTCTTGTTGGTTTTGTGACCTGCATTTTCTTGAAAGATTTTGATGGATTTCATTGTCTTCATTCTTTGAACTTTAAATTTTGTATCAAACTCTAGGAGACCGAGGCAGGATATATTGATCATCTGTTGGTGCGTGCAGGTGATCGTATATGTGACGCGCAAGCAGAGTCTTGAAGATCTTCTCTTTCTCTCCTTTGATTCACCAACTAGTGAGTGGCCTTACTTTCGATTAGCTCCCTTCTTCCAAGTCTTCTATAAACCCCCTGACCCAAATCTAGGATTATGATTCATTTAAGGTTATTTTGAATTAGTTAATGGAGTTATTAGTTTGCCTCTTTTAGTTTAATTTAATTTACTTGGTGTACCTTACCAATGCTTTGATGTTTGGATCGCTACTCTAGCTTTTGCCTTCAAACAAATTTTACACCCTTGCCCAAAATATGCCAGTCTTTTATTCTGATATTTGTGTAACTCATAATACCCTCTCTTGTGCTTTATTTTAGTCGCACAATATTTATCCCAAATATCTAATTTTAAATCCAAATAAATTTAACTTTTGCATCTTTGTCCGTTTTAATTGAAATTGGAGACACAATCTCGACCCGTTTCTCGTAACCAAATTTATGACAGTAATATATTCTGAGTCTACTACATCCATAAAACTTGTGTCTCACCCAATTTAAATTTTATGCACTTCCAATTAATTAAAGAACACCATTGACACTAATTTTAACTAAATTGGTGCAATGACTCAATCTAACCCAAAACAGGACCCAATACCAACCCAAACCTCCACTCACATTCTCATGGTTCATACAAAATACTACACACCAATTTCTCCTACTACAACACACTAAACATGGTATTTTTTCACATCGAATCCACTTTTACCTCTTTGTTCAAGTCTTAAACTATTGGAGACTTTTGTGCAAATAGCTAGCCATGTGTCCACCTCCTATTGGTTGGAGAAAATAAAGAAGACCCATTTTTGATAGCCTTGACCAGTCTTGGCACCCTCTTGTCTCACCTTTTTGTATGGCACTATACGACAAAATATGCCTACAATGCATCCCAACCCTCCACTCAAACCTTAACACATCACCACCCCTCATTTTTCTTCATGACAAACCACCCTCTCCTTGGGAACCTAGCCGACCCTAATCCCAATGACCCTTCCTCTTCATTAAATACATCACCTCTCTCTCTTATTACACCAACTTCCTCTCCTCCTTCATAAAACCCCCACCCTCACCATTACTATTCTCCTCCCCCCCCAACCCGAAAACATCATCACCACCACCATCAGTCATCATCCCCATCACCATCACCACCGACATCAGCCAACCTCACCACCGCCATCAGCCAACATCACCACTGCCACCAGCTCCATCACCATCACCACCACCAACCCGATCCTCACCACCACCATTACAACTGTTGTTGCTACTATCTTTGTTGCTACTACTGTCGACCTTGTTCTTCTTTCCTTTCATCCTCTCGAGCAGCCCCACAAGCCCACCTGAGCTCCCTTAACTGACCAGAACCTCCACCCGAACCCCTTGCACTTAAGTGCACACTAAACTCGAGAGGAGCAGCCCCTACCCGAGTATACAACTCAATCCAAGTTCCCTCCATTACAAGTTATTCCCTAGGTAATCTCCTCCTTCTTCTTTATCTTTTTCTTCTTCATGATGCTTCTTTTCCTCTCCATATATTAAATAATCTTCTTCACCTACATTGTATACTCTTCATCACTAGTTAACTTGTCAACTTGTTAAAAACTCTATTGATGTTATATATGGAGATTAGAGTGTTAACTAATTAGCTTGATAATCCCTCATTTAATAACCCTTTTAACCTCTCTACTAGCTCCATTTTATATACATTTTAGAATATAATTATTAGTTAAAATATTGTCGTGTTATATATGTGCATGAATTAGGTATGTGTAGTATTATACTTCTAGTTGGGGTAGTGACCTAGGTTCTGATACAAGTTATATATATATATATATATATATATATATATATATATATATATATATATATATATATATATATGAGCCATGTTAGAGAGTGTCATTGCCATGTAAAAAATTTAATCGTGTTTATATATATATATATATATATATATATATATATATATATATATATATATATATATATATATATATATAGTACATGTATAGGATGAGAGATTGCAATGTTACCATACTAGAGTGCCATGCTAGAATAGATGTAAACTTGAGGTGTTGTTGTGTGCAAGTGTATAAGAATTAGGGTTGATTATGATATATATATTGGAGGTTGTGGTGATGGTCTATGTATATAAAAGAGACACCATAACCTAGTAATTAATGCACATGGTTAGAATTACATGACATCTTGGGTTTTAGACCATTGTTAGTAGTGTAGTTAGCAACCTTGACTTATTTTGTACAAATATTAGAGGACCATTTTATATCCTTGTGCACGGAGACCTAGAGAGAGAACACTAGTAACCTATGTGTTAGAGGTGCAACTTAGTACCTATACAAATCATAGTTATGACCGCGATTGTGACATATGAGAAATTATACCTTTAGATGACTTATAAATGTTGTGGGACTAGTAGACTAAGTGTACACATACTCCTTTGGTCTTTGACTAGTCAACATTAGCCAACCTACTTAGTTAGAACGCTTGTTTGGTCTAGACTCTACGTGACTCATGACGTTGCGTACGTTGAACTCTTATGCATGCTTAGCGTAGTGTAATGTAGTTATTGATATTTATTGTTATATATTCATAGGCACCCAAGACGGTTCTACCTTGGCTGCGGGTTTCAGATCCTTACTTGTTCACATCGGAGTTCCAGGCAAGTATACCTTACCTTGTTATACTGTTTAAATTTAGTTATTATAGTTCACATATTTTTTAATATTATATAACTGTGCGCGTGTGAGAATGACTCGGGTGCAGTCGACGAAGGCATTGACGTTAGGACCTGTGTTTGACCTAGTGTCTAGTGGACGCACCTAAAGTTAAGAAGTTATCATTATGACTCCCTAGGCCTTGTCATGTATCATTGTACGTTACATAGTGAGTTCATGTAGGGATGCGAGCTTCATACTTGACTGGCCATCGGTGCGACTAGAACGTGTGACGATATTTAACATAGTTGTATATTTTTTTAGTGACTTGCATTATAGTACGAGATGTCCATGTCGTATTCGTGACTTGTATATTGGCATTGGACTGGGAAGACAATTAGTAGGTGTATAGGACATACATTTGGCTACCGTAGTTTCAGAGTAAACTACGGGATCGTGAGCCTCAGTGTTACCCGGTTATGGGCTATGTGTTACCCGGTTATGGGCGTATATGCTTGTCGATACATCCGACATAGGTTACTTGCTGCGTGCTCATGATCGGTGATGTAGTTAGCATATACTTCTGGCATCCAGTTTACAGCTAATGCCAGATACATAGCCTCTTGTAAACTCCCTCATTTATTTTTATAGATAGACTGGTTATGGGTTAGAAAATTTTAGTTTAGCATCAGGTATTTGAGGTTTAGAATTAAGGTTGCAGATGTCTGATTCTTTAATTAAACCCTTGGTGCACCCTACCATTGTTACAATATTCAGAGTCCAATATTAGCCCATAATTTCCAACAAATTATTGCAGTCTAGACTTGACACACCAACTTAGGCGCTGGACTTTTTCGTCACTCAAAATCATAATCCCTTGTGCTCTAATTTAATTGCATAACTTCCCGTATTCGAAATCCATTATTTAATCCTGTATCGCGCACCTGTGTCGTTGTCATCAATTTTGAGACACCAACTCAACCAGTTGAGCCAGACCAATTAAAGGGTCCAAGACTGACACCAAGCCTACACCTTTCATGACCTTTGTGTCACTCCAAATTGAGACTCTATGTGCCCCCATTTAATTTAAGAGCACATAACATTTTATTTTAATTAAATTGGGGATACCAACTTTGACTAATCCTAACTTAACCCCAATTTAATCCAATACCCCATTAATTAAGCCCATGCAAAACACACAATACGCCCTCACCCTACAAAATACCAAACACCATTTCCTCCACCATTTTTCATCATTTCATATGTTTGTGCAAATACCCAAAATTAAGGGGCTTATTTGCAAATATAGCAATATGTGTCATCACCTCATTGGTTCAAACCAAATGTAGAAGCCCTCAACCCTTGACCGGTTCAATACAACCCCACTTTCCCCTTTGAATGAACAAATTTCCTTCATAAGAAATCCAAGCCATCCATTTGAATTAGGAATCATCCTTACCATACACTCCCCATCACAACTCCCTATAAAATGTCTCTTCATACACACTTTCCAACCAGCCCTAATCCCCAAACTTGGGAAACCCCCCACCTTCTCCCTCCTCCCTCCTCACAAACCCACAGCCGACCTCCTTCCTTCCTTTTTCTTCTTCTTCTTCTTCTTCTTCTTCTTCTTCTTCACTTATTTGTCCTTCACTTAAACCCTTCACCCGGTTGCCCCCTTACTCCGGCCAACTCCGGCTATCACCTGCAGCACCTCAACCACCTCCTCCACCCACTGCTACTTCGGCCACCTTCTTCTCCGGTGAGCCGCTGCTTCCAGTCGACCGGCCCCCGCTGCCACGAACCATGATGACCCGACCCGACCCCGGCCAACACTTCACTGCCACCCGCTGCAACCTCCCTCCACCCGCCATCACCTTCTTCTCCGGCGAGCTCACCTGACCACTCCACCACCACCTCGACCGTGCCCTGAGCCCCCTTCCTTTGACTCTACCTCACTACATCACCACCAGCACCTCCATCCACCCCTCGAGCTACTGCCACGACCCCGACTACCTGCTCCTCCGGCCACCCTTCACCACCCTTCACCACCCTTCACCACCCGCATCACCACCCTCCACCACCCTCTACCACCCTGCCTCTTCTTCTCGCCATCAACAGCATCATCATCAACCTAATCATCATCATCCTCATCACCTTTATCATCAACATCATCACCATCAACACCCACACCCCCACGACCCCCTCCGGCCGAGCTCCACCACCACAGCCCACTCCGGCTAGAGACTGCCACCACCATGATGCCAAGGTAACCTCTCCTCCAACTCCTTATGTAGTATAATATTTTTATGGTTTAAAATAACATAGTTAGGGTTAGGGTTTAAGAAGTTTGATTTGAGGTTTAGGGTTTCGAATGCATTAAATTAGAGTGTGGTGTTATGTACTATATGCACTTGATGGTTGAGAATGCTATAATGTGGTTAGGGTTTATGAATGCTATGGATGGGATTTTAGGGTATCTATTTTAATTTATGCATATGGTTTATTGTTGATGATGCGATATTAAATATTATTGAGGAGCAGGATTAAAATTATGGTAAAATGGTATGTGATATCAAAACATTGGTTATTATCGAGCCTTAGGGTTGGTGAATGCTACTTTGGGTTATATGGTTTAGTGTTATATGCATTGTTGGTCATTTGTTTAAGTATATGTCGTGATACCTAAATATTGGTCGATTATTAAGAAATAAATAATAATAGTGAATTTGATCGAGGAAAAGTTTTATTATGAAATCATAGTGATTGTATATATTCGAGGGTTTAATAAATAATTGATAATTTATTTGAGGATGAGATATGTCAACATGCATGATAATATCTGTGAAGACCTGGGGTGAAACTGAGGATTTGATCATGGTTTGAACTACTGAACATCGTGATGAATATAGTAAGATTGAGGTTTGGTTTGATGATATTGTACAGATGATTAATTAGATTAGATGTAACATACCCTTAGTCAACCTTGGTCAACCCTCTAGCTTCGTGTCCATGTGAGTTATACCAGAGATTGAACATATGATAGACGTGTGTCACATCTTATTTCAGCCTCGTGATTGTTTATTGATTGAGCTTGTATCTCGCCTCTAGGTACTACGGGACCTGCGGACTTGGACGTTGTACCGGAGCCCCATCTTCAGCAGCCAGATCCAGGCAAGTGTACCTTGCCACCCTGTATTTCAGTTACCAGATATTTATTGATTTATTATATGTATTATGCGCGTTTATGATTAAAATCGTTACTTCGCGTCCGGGTCATGACCAGGTGCAGACGTTCGTCGGTAACATCTGGTAACGAGTGATAGATGTTCGCAATACCTTGATGTACGTACCTGTGTATATCATAACCCTAGGACACGTCCATACACTATTATCGTGCCAGATTTCCTGTATCCTGAGACTGACAGTATGACCAGAATCTGGGACAACCTTAGGGTCGCGTGTGTTGATAGTTACTTCTGTATGATGAGACTATGAGATAGAGGTTCAGGTTTAGCGCATACTCGTTGACCGCTTGGGAAGGGAAAGATAATTACTAGACGTTTGGACTCCTCTGCACGCGCTTTATATATGTATATGTCCTGTTGATGTAGTGTTCCTATATCTGGAGTAGTAGTATCACCCGTGTGACTCTTTGTCCGGAGCTGCGGTACGTCCCGTGTGTCTCTGTATTCGGAGCTACGGTTTTATTTTGGACAGCCCACGCGTCGAACATTATTTTCAAACTGTGTCTCACTTAGGCGGTTATGTTAGATTACACCATCGTTGCACTTGTACTTTCTGTTATACTTTGGCATACTGTATTTTTGTACCTTGTTATGTCCCTCTGAGGACCTGGTCCCCTGCCTGTTTTACAGCATAGACGATTACGGAGCCCTTGGAGTTGCTGATGGAGTTGCTTGACTTGCAGGCATTGGTATCGGGTACTTATATAATTTCTATCGACATTATGGTTATTTTATATTGATTATTCATCTGCTGTTGTAGCCTAGTTTTTATAGACTCATATTTCTTCTCGAGTCTATTCGAGTTTGTATGTTATTGGGCGGCCGACTTTAGCACATGTAGCTCATTCTTGTGTATTTCTGTTCATTGTGGATTGAGACATAGATGTTTATATTTACTGGATTATTTAGTTAGTAACCCTTATTATACAACTTATACGTATTCGAGTCGGACAAGAGTCTGGTCGAATGCATAGCTGGCGTGTTGTGTATTCCTGGTCTTATATATTTTGGGACTGGGGCGTGATACCTCTGGCTTGACGCTACGCTTTATACCTTTTACCTACTCATACGTACCAATATTGTCTTCAAGTGCATTTCACTTAGCTGGTTAGTTCACCCTCGAGTTTACACAGTATTTACTTTATGGCATGTACTTTTTGTATCTTGTTACGTCCCTCTGAGGACCTGGTTCCTTTCCAGATCTGGACGAGCACTTGTACCTGACTATCTACGGAGCAGAAGTGGAGATCGGATTCATAGCTGAGGACTTTGAGGCATTTTTAGAGGAGTTCCCGTGATTTGGGGTACAATGCTGCTTTGGGCTAGAGTATCTTTATCTAGCTAGTCGATATTCTAGTATAGTATTCTTATTTGAATATCTACATCCTGTTTGTTTATTTTTATAATATTTTAATATAGTTTTATCTTTTACAGAGAGATGAACTTGCATAGTGGACGCGAGGCATACGATGCCATTATTCCATCCGACCCCGCGCAAAGGGAGGATACATCCTTGGGACCACCTGGAGAGCAGCTACGACCACAGGTTCCGGTGATATGTCAGACCCCGTTGAAACACTGGCACCAGACTTCGTAGGCTATCCCAACACAACAGTATGAGGGCCAAATTTCGCAGACTGATCCAAAGCAGCAACATGAGGGACAGACTTTGAGGGCTGCGCCAATATCGTAGCCCGAGGGACCTATGTCTCAGCAGGCACCAACATCGCAAACGGAGGTTCTATTGCCACCACCTCCACCCTTTCCACCTCAGATGCCAGGCGGAGCCTTCCTACCTCAGATGATGCAGCCGGAAGGACATCCACAGATATTCCAGTTCTTTCAGGCCATGATGCAGGCATAGTGGCATCAGACCGAGACTATAAAATAGAGCTTGATGGCAGTTCTGGAGAGGCCAGCTGCATCAGCACCAGCACCAACACCTGCTCAGCCAACAGGCATGGTTCGTTGGTTTCGTCAGATGGACCCGGGCACCTTTACAGGCCGTGAGACCGCAGAGGAGATCTCCGATTGGGTCGCCAACACGGAGATGTTACTAGAGGCTTCTTAGCTACATCCAGATCTATGGATGACTGTGGTGAGAGCCCAATTGAAAGGGAATACCCATCATTGGTGGGACTCTATGGAGCGTAGCATCGGCATGAAGCAGATATGGAAGCAATTTTTGGAATACTTCAATGTGAAGTACTTTTCAGCTACTGTCAGGAGTACACTCTACTCTCAGTTCCTATATCTGGAGTAAGAGAACATAACTGTAGATGTGTATGATGTAGAGTTCAGTCATCTTAGCAGATTTGGTACTGTCCTGATACCAAATAATTTAGAGAAGGCCAAGAGATTCCACAATGGACTCACTTGTGAGCTCCAAAGATTTACTAGCTCATAGGCGAGGATCTCTTACGAGGAGGTATTGACAGAGGCTAGAATCCAAGAGGCTATTGGCAAGGGATCGATGAGTTAGAGGCATCCCAGTGTAGCCGCACCAGCTAAGGTACAACCCGGAGCAGGAGGACCGATCCGTCATCCAGGAGTGCAGACGCAGTAGAGGGTTGCGCCGTATCAGCAGAGAGAGCTTCCGACATGTCACTTTTGCAGAAAGAAGGAACATATTAAGAAGGATTGTAGGAGAAGGTTATGCTAGTATTTGAGGTACAGATCGAGCCAACATCAGGCTCAGGAGTATTCCTAATTTTCAATAGAGCCTAACCGATAGTCCAAAGGCCAGTTCCACCGGTCCTAGGTATGACCGTAGCATTGCTTGATAATTGATAGCTTATTAAGTGTTGTTTTAATTTTGAGGACAAAATTCTTATAAGTTGGGTAGGTTGTAAACCACCTGACCCAAATCTAGGATTATGATTCATTTAGGATTATTTTGAATTAGTTAATGGAGTTATTAGTTTGCCTCTTTTAATTTAGTTTACTTGGTGTACCTTACCGTTGCTTCGATGTTTGGAGTGCTACTCTACCTTCTGCCTTCAAACAAATTTTATATCCTTGTCCTAAATATGCCAGTCTTCTATTCTGACCTTTGTGTAACTCATATATACCCTCTCTTATGCTTTATTTTAGTCGTACAATATTCGTCACAAATATCTTATTTTAAATCTAAATAAATCTAACTTTTGCATCTTTGTCCGTTCCAATCAAAATTGGAGACACAATCTCGACCCGTTTCTCACAACCAAATTTATGACAATAATCTATTCAGAGTCTACTACATTCATGACACTTGTGTCCCACCCAATTTAAATCCTATGCACTTCCAATTAATTAAAAAACACCATTGACACTAATTTTAACTAAATTGGTGCAATGACTCAACCTAACTCAAAACTAGATCCAACACCAACCCAAACCCCCCACTCATACCCTCATGGTTCATACAAAATATCATACACCAATTTTCCCCACTATAACATACCAAACATGGCATTTTCCACATCTAATCTACTTTTTTCTCTTTGTGCAAGTCCTAAACTATTGGAAACTTTTGTGTAAATAGCTAGCCATGTGTCCACCTCCTATTGGTTGGAGCAAATAAAGAAGACCCATTCTTGATATCCTTGACCAGTCTTGGCACCCCCTCTCTTACCTTTTTGTATGGCACTATACAACAAAATGTGCCTACAATGCATCCCAACCCTCCATTCAAACCTTAACACATCACCACCCCTCATTTTTCTTCATGATAAACCACCCTCTTCTTGGGAACCTAGCCGGCCCTAATCCCAATGCCCCTCCCTCTTTATTAAATATATCACCTCTCTCTTATTTCATTACACCTACTTCCTCTCCTCCTTCATAAAACCCCCACCCTCACTATCACCATTCTCCTCCTCTCCCCCAACCCAAAAATATCATCACCACCATCACCACCACCATCAGTCATCATCCCTATCACCATCACCACCACCACCACCATCAGCCAACCTCACCACCGCCATTAGCCAACATCACCACTGCTACCAGCTCCATCACCATCACCACCACCAACCTGATCCTCATCACCACTACCATTACAACTGCTGCTGCTACTATCTTTGCTGCTGCTGCTGCTGTTGACCTTGTTCTTCTTCCCTTTCATCCTCTCGAGCAGCCCCACAAGCCCACCTGAGCTCCCTCAACTGACCACAACCTCCACCCGAACCCCTTGCACTCGAGTACA
Source organism: Iris macrosiphon (assembly GCA_036927795.1). Classification (NCBI taxonomy): domain Eukaryota; kingdom Viridiplantae; phylum Streptophyta; class Magnoliopsida; order Asparagales; family Iridaceae; genus Iris; species Iris macrosiphon. The sequence continues at coordinate 113,050,121 of JAYESA010000010.1, read as the reverse complement.
TACTGAACTCGAGAGGAGCAACCCCTACCCGGGTACACAACTCAATCCAAGTTCCCTCCATTGCAAGTTATTCTCTAGGTAATCTCCTCCTCATTCTTCATCTTATTCTTCTTCATGATTCTTCTCTTCCTCTCCATATATTGAATAATCTTCTTTACCTATATTATACACTCTTCATCACTAGTTAACTTGTCAACTTGTTAAAAACTCCATTGCTGTTATATATAGAGATTAGAGTGTTAACTAGTTAGCTTGATAATCCCTCATTTAATAACCCTTTTAACCTCTCTACTAACTCTATTTTATATACATTTTAGAATATAATTATTAGTTAAAATGTTGTCTAGTGTTATATATATGCATGATTTAGGTATGCGTAGTATTATACTTCTAGTTGGGGTGGTGCCTAGGTTTTGATATAAGTTTTATCTATATATATATATATATATATATATATATATATATATATATATATATATATATATATATGTGAGCCATGTTAGAGAGTGTCATTGCCATGTAGAAAATTTAATCGTGTTTATATATATATATTTCTATATTTCTACATGGCAATGACACTCTCTAACATGGCTCACACACACACACACACACACACACACACACACACACACACATATATATATATATATATATATATATATAGTGCATGTGTAGGATGAGAGATTGCAATGTTACCATACTAGAGTGCCATGCTAGAATAGATGTATACTTGAGGTGTTATTGTGTGCAAGTGTATAGGAATTAGGATTGATGATGGTATATATATTAGAGGTTGTGGTGATGGTCTATATATATATAAAGAGACACCATAACCTAGTAATTAATGCACATGGTTAGAATTACATGACATCTTTAGTTTTAGACCATTGTTAGTAGTGTAGTTAGCAACCTTTACTTATTGTGTACAAATATTAGAGGACCATTTTATATCCTTGTGCACGGGAACCTAGAGAGAGAACACTAGTAACCTATGTGTTAGAGGTGCAACTTAGCACCTACACAAATCCTAGTTATGACCGCGATTGTGACATATGAGAAATTATACCTTTAGATGACTTGTAAATACTGTGGAACTAGTAGACTAAGTGTAAACATACTTTATTGGTCTTTGACTTGTCAACATTAGCCAACCTACTTAGTTAGAATGCTTGTTTTGTCTAGACTCTACGTGACTCATGACATTGCATATGTTGAAATCTTGTGTATGCTTAGCGTAGTGTAATGTAGTGATTGATATTTATTGTTATATATTCATAGGCATCGAAGTCGGTTCTACCTTGGCTGCGGGTTCCGGATCCTTACTTGTTCACATCAGAGTTCAAGAAAAGTATACCTTGCCTTGTTGTATTATTTAAATTCAGTTATTATAGTTCGTATATTTTTTAATATTATATAACTGTGCGCCTCTGAGAATGACTCGAGTGTAGTCGACGAAGGCATTGATGTTAGGACCTGTGTTTGACCTAGTGTCTAGTGGACGCACCTAAAGTTGAGGAGTTATCATTATGACTCCCTGGGCCTTGTCACGTATCATTGCACGTCACAGATTGAGTTCATGTAGGGACGCGAGCTTCATACTTGACTGGCCATCAGTATGAGCAGCACGTCTGACGGTATTTAGCATAGTTGTATATTTTTTTTATGACTTGCATTATAGTACGGGATGTTCATGTCGTATTCGCGACTTGTACATTGGCATTGGGCGGGAAAGATAATTAGTAAGGCTTATGGGACAGACATTTGGCTACTGTAGTTTCAGAGTAAACTATAGGGTTATGAGCCTCAGTGTTACCTGGTTATGGGCTATGTGTTACCCGGTTATGGGCATAAATGCTTGTCGATACATCTGGCAGAGGTTACTAGCTGCGTGCTATCATGATCGGTGATGTAGTCAGCATATACTTCTGGCATCCAGTTTACAGCTAATGCCAGATACATAACCTCTGGCTTGATGTTACGCTTTATACCTTTTACCTACCCATACGTACCAAGGTTGTCTTCAAGTATATTTCACTTAGCTGGTTAGTTCACCCTCATGTTTACACAGTATTTACTTTATGGCATGTACTTTTTATATCTTGTTACGTCCCTCTGAGGACCTGGTTTCTTTCTAGATCCGGACGAGCACTTGTATCCGACCATCTACGGAGCAGGAGTGGAGACCAAATTTGTGGCTGAGGAGGCATTTTCAGAGTAGTTCCCGTGATTTGGGGTACACTGCTGCTTTGGGCTAGAGCATCTTTATCTTGCTAGTCGATGTTCTAGTCTAGTATTCTTATCTGTCCTTCCGTACTTTTATTTCAGTATTGTATTCAGTAGGTTTGTTCCCATCAGACTTATTTATGTTGTATTATGACATCCAGACTCCGTACTTATTTCCAGTATTTATTTCAGCACTTCTTATTTATATTCTGCAAATAAGATTAGATATTTACGTGCTGCATGTTAGCATAATGGACTTGATAATATTTTAGGACAACGTAGTATGCTTCGTCAGGTCTATTAAATTGGGAAATTCTTCGGAGTCTTATTAGCTGGCCATTGCCATGTGGCCTGGTCCCGTGTATTTTGGGATTGGGGCATGACATCTTTACTCTTAACAATCTAGATCATTTGTGCGTTCCGATCAGCAATACCTTATTAATAATATCTGAGTCAGGATAGAAAGAAGTAAACTTGGAACACTTATGCTTATCACACCACTTCACCGTATGATCTTATTGCTGTGTGCTTGTCCGCTGTGCATATATCTATTTTATTATTTCAGTTGTAGCTAGAACTTATTCATTTATAACTGGTTCAATGTGTAGTACATAATTACAATATGATTGCTTGAGCAGGTAGACTATGCCATCGTACTGTGCCTAAGTATTTATGTTCCATCATGATGTCTTGAAATGCTTGATATGATACTTAGTATAGAGACTTGTTATGGTCATGGACAACTTATGCACAAGGTATATGAGTTCCTGTGAGTGGTCATCGGGGCAACATAATCGCTTCTTCCTACGCAGAACATAAAGGTAGATGCGCTAGCATCTCACGCGGGTAAGACGGGGTTGCTCGTAGCGGGGCTAGCTACCAGCGCTACCACCATCATCGTCTACTCAGTCTACAGTCCAAAATAGCTCACAAAGCCAGTGATCCCATATGTATATTTAAACTGTGCAAGCTAACTATGTCTTCATAGCAGGGAAGATCATGTTAAGTTATGTACAGGATGTTCTGACGGGTAGGTAAAGTCACCAAACGGTAGTATATTCATTTCAGTTATTTCATATATATTGCATGCTGTAACTTGTACTAAGGCAAGATAGAAAGTCCACAACGATAAATGATATGCTTCACATGAATGCTATGTCGATTTGGTTAGTTGGGTTAGCTTGCCCTCACCAGTACTTTTCAAAGTACTGACCCTCGTTGCAGCAGGTTCCCCGAGCCAAGGCAACGCGGCGAGGAGCTGAAGCTTCTTCCCCCAACTAGTCCATTACTCGGTGTACTATGTTCGTGTCTTTTGAAGCTTGTACAAATCATCCGGAGCTCGTGCACACATCTTATGTAGCTCCGAGGCAAGCCGATAGCTTAACTCGAAGGTATTTATTATCTTGTGAAGTTTAGTATGGGCTGTAATGTATGGAACAACTATCTTATTTTGCGTCCCTCTTGTAAGCCCGTGCGGTACCCTTTTACTTTTGAGTCAAGAGTTGTAACAAAGATGTATATTATCAATAAATATAACTTTTCTTTATGTCAATGTGTGTTCTTTAGCTTCCGCACTCTGCTGTTGTGTTTCTCTCTCTCTTTATATATATATATATATATATATATATATATATATATATATATATATATATATATATATATATTATGCTAGGCCTTGTGTGGACGCGCCTTACGCTCGCACGACATCACGTCCGGGGGGCGAATAGAGATTCTGTGGAATCGAGACGTGACAGGAAGCTCGTAGATGAGTGAGATGCCAAAGCATATGTAAGTTGTCTTTATATTTTTTTGTCAATTTAATTAGATTATTTTTATAATTTAATTAGATTCTAGGTTTCTAGGTCAAAATAGTCAAACTAGGTTAACTCTAGGTTAAACAATTAAACTATAACATTTTCTAGTTTCTAGGTTGATTTTTTTATTCATTCTAATGGTTTATGAAGTTATATTAGGTTATATTAAGATTGTAAAATCATATAAAAGACGAAACCTTATCTATCGCATATAAATTAATCGACAAGGGTGATTACTATTTCATTCAATTTCAAAAATACTAAGAAACAACACTGTAAATACTTAAAATTATGCACCTTGGTTAATATCCTATTTTAAGAAACAACACTGTAAATACTGTAAATACTTAAAATTATAATTTTATGTAATTTATTTTAAATCTCATAGGAATGGTCCAATACCGATTCTGATTCTGAAACTTTGAACCTTGGTTAATATCCTATTTTAAGATATCTTGGAAATCAAATATAGTAAATATAACTCAAATTATATACATATACTATGATATCTGGTATCTAATATTATATACTAACCGAAATCAAGTATAGCACATATAAATCTAAAATCCTTAACTCTAAACCTATTTATATAAATAAATATAGGAGACGTATGAGACGTTAGAGGGGGGCGCTGAGAGCAGTACGCCGACTGAGAGAAACGATCGGTAGGTACAAGCTGTCGAAAGAGGGAAATGCGATAACGTGTACGGTACTGGATCGTTGGCATCCCATCCATCGGTTCTTTCCAGAGCTCCTCCGACGGCTACTCCAGCTCCATCAGTGCCCGGCTCCGGCGTTCCTTCTGGTGCGATGTCTTTGGAGCAGCTCACGACGACTGTGCATGAGCTACATGGGTTATGACTGGCCCAAGAGAGGGGTGGGGGTTTTAATTTCAAGGACGAAACTCTGCTAAGGAGGGTAGAGTTGTCACAACCACTTTTTCGGAGAGGGGTATATTTGTCTTTTTCTATTATTGGTAATATTGTAATATTGGCATTTCAAAAATTTATTATATTAAATAGTATTTCATAATTATTTAGTTATGGTGTATGTTATATATTATTTATTGTAGTATTTAGAATATTTTTAGCATGTTACTTTATATTTTGGACTTGTGTTAGTAGACCTAACTAGACTAGACTTGACTCATGGACCAACATTTAATTAGTTTAGACTTGAGCCCAATTATTTAACCTATTTTATTAAGTTGGTAATTTAATTAGTCAAACCATTAGGAGTAGAACCTTCCTCCTTAATTATTTTCTTCATGACAAGCTCCAAAGGATATTTTGGACATTTTACATTACTTGAGACTCAAGGAAGGGGGCCGACCTATATAAAGAGGAGAAATTTCTCTCTCCTCCTTTCTTTCATTTCAAAATTCTAGCTCTAGAATTTCCCTTCCAAATTCCTTTATTTTCTACACTAATCCCTATCAAATTCACTTCCCAATCATCCTCTACTTAACCATTGGAGCTGTTGGAGCAAGGAGGAGGCAAGGATCTACAAGGAGGTGAAATGTGCACAAGTTGAGGGCTCTTTGCATCCAATTGGAGACTTGTATTGGGAATCCATCTTCCAATAGGTACAATTCAAAATTCTTCTTCTAATTAGACTCCAAATATGTAGTTTAATCATTAGGAACTTGTAAACTCCCTCGACCAAATTTCAATAAATTAGGATTAATTTTGACTAATTAGAATTAGTGCAACTTTTTTAAATTTTTTTTATTTATTATTATATTGATTGTGCACCTGTTCATTACACAATTGACTAGGGCATCACACTAGCTGTTAACCCTAAACAAATTTCACATTCCTGCTCTAGACTAGTCAGACTACTTTTTCTGTATTCTGTGCAACTTCCAGAAACCTCGTTTGATGCTTCGTTTTAGTCGCACAAATATCGTTACAAACGTATGTATTTATTTCCTATTTAATTTTCTGCTCTTTACCCATCTCTGTACCCTTAGAGATTTGAGGACCAGTAGGCACCTGATTGCCCAACCAAAAATACGATAATATTCTACTCTAATTATACTTCAATTATCGTATTGACACCGTAGAAAGATTATGACTCTAATAGCCTCCAAATAATTAGTGAACACCGTGCGCAGTATTTATTAAATAATAAATACGATGACTGTATCACCTGCAATATCAGACCCTGCACCTGCCGAGAATCACCCCACCCTGTCCAAACCATTTTTCCCCAGCTAATTCCCTCATTTTTGTACAATTTAGAATTTCAGGAAATCAGTATTTAAAATCAGGTAAATTGCAAAATTACGCAAAATACAATTTTATGCATTTATGCAATTATTGAAAAGTTAGGGGTTTATATGCAAAATTGCATGCTAGGTGGCCAAATCCTATTGGCTAGACCATAGGTGGGTAGGACCCACCATAAGATCCAGAAATTTCTGCTGGAAAATATCTCAAAAATACAAATTTACCAAAATACCCTCACACTTCAAAATATTTACAACTTTGCCATTACCCCTAATCCTATATAAACCCTAACCCTTCTATTCAAAATTCCTACAACCCTTCCCTCCGGCCACCTCCGACCACCGCCTCCGGCCAAACTCGGCCCAACCCTTCGCCACCCTCCCCTCTCCCCTCCGGCCAAGCACCACCGCCGGCGCCGCCCTGCTCCGCCGGCTACAGCCCCCGCACCCTCCCCCTCTTCTCACTGTCCACAGCAGCACCACCACTCCCATTCACCTCCCCCGCCGCCTCCGGCCGTCTCCGACCACCGCCAACCTACCCAACCGCCTCGCCGTCGTCCCCTCCACCGGACCACCAACCCCCACCTCCCCACGACACCGCCTCCGGCCGCCCTAGCCCCCGCAACACCCTCGGCCACCCCCAACCCTAAACTGCCACTTCTCTCCCCGACGCCTCTAGCCGCCACCACCACCGCCGTAGACCCCCGCCACCACCGCCAACCTCACCGCCGTCCTCCCCTCTACCGAACCCTCCGCCTGACCGGCCACCTCCGCCGGCCAGCGCCCCCGCAAGCTGCAACTGCTGCTGCTGCTGCCAGTGTACACTGCTACTGCTGCTGCTCCTCCGGCCGCCTCCGGCCAGCTCCGCCGCCGTCCTCCCGCCGGCGACACCGCGTGGGACCCCCCTTGCCATCTGTAAAGGTATATATACCTATACTATACTAAAATACGTAAATAATCTCTAATACATGAGTATATGTATATAATATATGTATATATATGTATATATATGTATATATATATATATGTATATATATATGTATAAATACTATGTATATTTATATATATATCTATATATATATTATGTTATAATATATATACTATTATTATACAGTATATATTATATAATATATATTATACTTTATATACTTATGTATATATATATTATATACTATACATATATAATTATATATGTATATATGAATATATATATATATGTATATATGAATATATTATAACATAATTACTATTATGTATATATTTAATTCTGTTAAAATATATAAATATATGTGTATACATATATTTATATAATTGGTATATAACATATATATTATTCTATGCATTTTTCCATTTATTTATTTTCTGCATTTAATTTCCTGCACCTATATTATATTAAATATATATATATATATATATATATATATATATATATATATATATATATATATATATTAAATATGCTGGATAATACAGCTTAATTATTTATATTATATTCTTGCAAATGTCATTTCAATTTATAGTAAATATATTGTACTGGATAATACAGTACCTATACTTATGTATTTAATTCCTGCATTTTCTTTTATTCATTATATATTTATATATAAATATCTATATACATATTTAAATTTCTGCACTGTCATATATATATATCTATCAGTGGATATACCCTGAGTATATATGTATTTTAATTCTGCCCTGTCATTTCAATTTATAATATTATATATCAGAGGATACACCCTGATAATATTATAATACTATATTATCGCAGTGGATATACACTGCTACTATATATATTATTGCCTGCATTTATCTATTATATATATATATACTATTATATATATATTATATCTATGCCTACTAAATATATATATATCTATACTATATATATGTATATATATATATGTTTTATATTACAGCCTGGATATTCACGAAACCTATCTGTTTTAACAGAAACCAACTTCAGCACAGCTAGTGACCCCCTGTCACCAGCACCTTCACAACTGACTGTAAAATCAGGGTTTCAACACTATCAGGGAGTAGGCAAGTATACCTTGCCAAGTTAAATGTTTAAATTCTCAAATATTGTTATATGCTTCTTGCTTCTGAAATTCATATACCATGACCACCTGAGACTGCCTTGGGTACAGTCAACTGTTATGTTGACATGATATTACAGACTCACCAACAGCTGAGAGAATATCCTAATATATTCTCCTAAACCCTATCACGGAAACACGCAACATGGTTGCATTTACATATATGGATGTGAGCTGCGTATTTGGTTAGCTACCAGTACGTGTGACCCGCATCACGGATTAGAATAACTCAGGAAATGTACGATTTGACATTTAGATTCATTGGGATGGGAAAGATAACTAGTTGACGTATGGGACACCCCCTCCAATAATGTTTTATACCTTCGTACCAATGATGGTCGATTGCAGAGTTCCCTGAGTCGGGGGCATACGACACCTATACTAGCCAGTCGCCACGATTGGTGAATTACGTCAGCGTATGTCTAGCCACACATTCCCATGCGTACTACTGGATCTTTACTTGCATTTTCACTTAGTATGGTTAGTACCCTGTATTTATTTTATTTCTTTATTCAGTATTTTTACATTACATGGCATGTCATTTTTCTGTATCTTGTTACGTCCCACTGAGGACCTGGTTCCTTGCCAGATCTAGATGAGGCTTTCTACCCCACAGTGTACGGGCCTGATCAGGAGGCCAGATGTGCTACTGAGGAGGAGCTCGAGGAGACACCCTCAGAGTAGGCTTGACCCTAGATGCTGCTACCTAAGAGATGGAGATGTTTTGATCAGATAGACACTGCTTAGTCTATTTGATTTTTCTGCGCTATTATCAGTTTTTGTAGTAGGCTTGTAATCTCACCAGTTGTGTACTGTATCAGACTCAGTTATATATATATTTTAGCATTTGTTTTCTGACATTTTGTTGTGGATGAGATAGCTTTACCTGTTCTATACTTGTAGTATTTTAGGACAGCGTAGCACGTCCCTTTGGGTCCATCAAAGTGGATTAAGCCCTTAGTGACGTGTCAGCTGGCCAGTGACACGTGGCCTAGTTCCTGACATTTTGGGACTGGGGCGTGACATGGTTTTAGTGGTGGCCCATGCAGGTCCAGTTTTATTTGCTAGTAGGTATGATGACATGCCCAGCAAAGCCTGCAATAGGATAGAAATAATAGGTCTCATCCACACTGACACCATCCTTACAAATTCTATTATTGCATCTTGCTTGATTATCATTGTTTATCTCTTTTGTGTTTTCTAATTATCCTATTTTCCTCAGAAATATGGACATACCCGGGAAACTTGCGAATAATGGGGCTGACCAAGCAACAGACCCTTCGCCAAGTGCCCAAGGAACTCCGTCCAATCACCAAAATTCTAGCCAGGAGATGACACCAACTCCACGTGCAGAGACACCTTTGTCTCCACCTCCAGCCTTGCCTATCCAGATGCCACAACTTGAGGGTCAACCTCAAATGTTGCAGTTTCTCCAGACTATGTTGCAGAACCAGTGGCAACAAACTGAGGCCCTGAGACAGTCTCAGTGGCAGCAAACTGAAGCTCTGCGACAGACGTTGATGACGGCTTTGGAGAGAACTACTACTCCGACACCCGTACCTGTCCTACCAGCGGGCACAGTTCGAGGCTTCCGTCAAATGAGCCCGAGGGATTTCAAAGGCAACGAGACTCCTGAAGAGATCTCCGATTGGATCTCCAACACCGAAATGCTGCTAGAAGGATTGCAACTCACTCCCGACCTATGGATGACCGCTGTGAGGGGCCAACTTCTTGGCAACGCCCATCACTGGTGGGAATCCATAGAGCGCAGCGTCGGCAAAGACTAAACTTGGCAACAATTCCTGGAGCATTTCAACGCCAAGTACTTTCCAGCGACAGTCCAGAATGCCCTATACTCCCAGTTCCTGCACCTGGAGCAAGGAAACATGACGGTAGATGCCTACGACGCGGAGTTTAGCAGACTAAGTCGTTTCGGTACTGATCTGATCCCGAACGAGCTGAAGAAGGCTAAAAGATTCCACCATGGCCTTAACCACGAGCTTCAGAGGCACACAACAACGCAGTCGAGAATCTCCTACAACGAGGTTCTTACCAAAGCCAGGGAGCAAGAAGCCATTGGCCGAGGAGCCAGACACTCAAATCCAACCTTCCCGGCCAAGAATCAGCACGGAGCAGGAGGACCTATACGTCGTCCCCAATATCAGACGCAACAGACGACGGGGCCTTACCAGAAGAGGGAGCTCCCGATTTGTCACTTTTGTGGCAAGAAGGGGCATTTTGCCAATGACTGTAGAAAGAAGCTGGGATTATGCCTGCTATGTGGAGCTAGAAATCATATGGCCAAAGACTGCCCACAACGTAGAGATGCAGCACCTCAGCAAGGGCAGAAGCCAAGAGCTCAAACTCAGAAGATGCTTCCCTCCACATCAGGAGGATATCAGCGAGGAGCACCCTTGCCTACTCAGGAGACCCAGTTCAAGGCCAGACAACAAGCCGGTGGACAAAGGCAGGGACAAGCCTTTGCGTTAGCTGCCGTTGCAGAAGAACCTGAAGGGGAAACTATAACAGGTACCATTTTAGTTGCATCATTACCTGCAACTGTATTATTCGATTCTGGGGCTACTTTGTCTTTCATATCCAGTAGATTCGTAGCCATGCACAAACTATCTACTTCGCCGCTACCCAAGTGTTGGAAAATACTTACTGGAGGAGGTATTGTTCCAGTTACCAACATTATCAAAACCTGCCCAGTAGTTGTTTGTAGTAGAGGACTAAGAGCGCGATTTTTGGTACTTCCAATGCCAAATTTCGATGTTGTCTTAGGCATGGACTGGCTAAGCCAGAATAATGCTGTCCTAGACTGCCGAAAGGGTAGTGTTATCTTTAGACCCCCAGATCACCCAGAGTTCGAATATGTCCGTGGAACCATCGAGCAAGGAGTAGGCCAGACTCCTAGAGCTTACATGGCGATGGAGACAGCACTTCCCTCAATTGTAGCAGAGTTCGAGGACGTATTTCCAGAAGAATTGCCAGGCCTACCGCCTGACAGAAAAGTGGAGTTCATTATTGAGCTGATACCCGGAGCTGCACCAGTATCCTCCAATGTATACCGACTGGCGAAGAAGGAGCTTGACGAGCTGAAGCTTCAACTGGAGGAACTACAGATCAAGGGATTTGTTCGTCCTAGTGCATCACCCTGGGGAGCACCAGTGTTGTTTGTACCAAAGAATGACGGAACATATCGCATGTGCATTGATTACAGAGCCCTCAACGCTCTGACAATCAAAAACAAGTACCCCTTGCCGAGAATTGACGACCTGTTCGATCAACTAACAGGAGCCGTAGTATTCTCGAAGATAGACTTGAGATCAGGCTACCATCAAGTCAAGGTACGAAGAGAAGACATTCCAAAGACAGCATTCAGAACTCGTTATGGTCATTACGAATTTCTGGTGATGCCGTTTGGATTGACTAATGCACCTGCTGTATTCATGAACTTGATGAACCGAGTCTTCCACCAATATCTGGACCAGTTCGTGGTAGTCTTCATCGACGACATTCTGGTGTATTCAAAAAGCCACGAGGAGCATGAAGAGCACTTAAGGTTGGTATTAGAGACGCTGAGACGGGAGAGCCTTTATGCTAAGATGAGCAAGTGTGAATTCTTCCTGGACCGTGTCGCATTTCTTGGACACGTTATCACAGGAGAAGGCATCTCGGTAGACCCAGCAAAGATCTCATCTGTTGAGACATGGCCAACTCCGACCAACGTCTCAGAGGTGAGAAGCTTTCTAGGACTTGCCGGATATTACCGGAGGTTCGTAGAAAACTTTGCAAGAATCGCGGAGCCGATTACCCGTCTTACTCGCAAGGAGCAGGAATTCATATGGACTGAAGATTGCCAGACAGCTTTTGATGACTTGAAAAAGCGTCTGACTACAGCTCCCATTTTGACTATACCATCTGGATCCGGAGGTTTCGTCATATATAGCGATGCATCCGGAAAAGGATTTGGTTGTGTCTTAATGCAACATGGGAAAGTTGTAGCTTATGCCTCAAGACAGTTGAGGACTCATGAGAAGAATTACCCCACTCACGATCTGGAGCTTGCCGCAGTCATCTTCGCCCTGAAGCTATGGAGACACTATCTATATGGCGAAAGAGTGGAGATATTCACCGATCATAAAAGTTTGAAGTACGTCTACACCCAGAAGGACCTAAATCTGAGACAAAGACGATGGCTCGAAGTGATGGCGGATTTCGAAATTGATCTACAGTACCATCCAGGGAAAGCTAATATGGTGGCAGATGCTCTAAGCAGAAAACCCTCGGCATTCTTTATGATCACCCAACCAGATCTGCTGAGAGATCTAGCAAAGTTGGGAATAGAGATCATTGTGCCAGGAATTGATGGTCAATTATCAAACTACCAGCTGCAATCAACCTTGGTGGAAAGAATCAAAGCTGCTCTACCAGCAGATGCAAGATTTCAGAGGCTTCGACAGAGAACAAAAGCTGGACTCCAGACCGGTTGTCGCATACACGAAGATGGGACTCTAAGATGTGGAAATCGTCTTTATGTTCCAAATGGAGAACTTCGTAATGAGCTGATGTCAGAAGCTCATAGCTCAGTATACTCTATACATCCAGGAGGCACAAAGATGTACAGAGATCTGCGGCAATATTACTGGTGGCATGGAATGAAGCGGGAGATAGCACGCTTTGTGGCCAAATGTCTGCTGTGTCAGCAAGTCAAGGCTGAGCATCAGAGATCTGCCGGTCTACTTCAACCCCTCCCAATACCCGAGTGGAAATGGGAACACATTACGATGGACTTTGTTACGGGCTTCCCAAGAAGTCCTAGTGGTCGTAATGCTGTCTGGGTAATTGTAGACAGACTCACTAAGGCTGCTCATTTTCTACCTTTTAGAGTCGGGCAATCCACAGAAGTCTTGGCGGACATGTACATGAAGGAGATAGTGCGTCTGCATGGAGTGCCAGTCAGCATAGTATCTGACAGAGATACGAGATTTACATCTTACTTTTGGCAAAGTATGCAAGAAAGTCTTGGTACCCGCCTCAAGTTCAGCACCTCGTATCACCCACAAACAGATGGCCAATCAGAACGCACCATCCAGACACTTGAAGATATGCTGAGAGCCTGCATGCTTGATTTCAGCGGATCATGGGAAGATCATCTACACCTGGTGGAATTTTCCTACAACAACAGCTATCAAGCGAGCATTCAAATGGCTCCCTTTGAAGCTTTGTATGGAAGGAAATGTCGTTCCCCAGTATGCTGGAGCGATGTTGGCGAGAGACAGATCTTGGGACCAGAACTGATTATTCGTACGGTGGAGAAAGTAAAGAAGATCCAGGGACACCTACGAGCTGCACAAGACAGGCAGAAGCACTGGGCCAACATTTATCGCCGACCTCTAGAGTTCCAAGTAGGGGAACATGTGTTCTTGAAGATCTCACCTACTCGAGGAACTATCAGATTTGGAGGAAGAGGGAAGCTAAGTCCAAGGTACATTGGACCCTTCGATGTGCTAGATCGCGTCGGAGAAGTTGCTTACAGACTAGCTCTACCTCAGACTTTGGAGGGAGTACATGACGTCTTCCACGTATCTCAGCTGAGGAGGTACATTCCAGACCCGAGTCATGTGCTAGATTACTCAGAGATCACCATCGGGCCAAGCTTATCTTATCAGGAGGAGCCTGTAGAGATTCTGGACCGTAGCGAGAAAGTGTTGCGAGGCCAGACTATTCCTCTCGTTCGTGTTGCATGGAGACATCATGCACCAGGTGAATCCACCTGGGAACGAGAAGAGGATATTCGTCAGCGTTATCCCCACCTATTTCCAAACCAGGGTATGTCCAATATTTCAAATTCAATCTTTCTTAATCATCATATGTCCTTTTTCATTCTCATTATATGGTTGTTTTTATTTCGAGGACGAAATATTCTAAGGAGGGTAGATTGTAAACTCCCTCGACCAAATTTTAATAAATTAGGATTAATTTTGACTAATTAGAATTAGTGCAACTTTTTAAATTTTTTTTTTTTATTATTATATTGATTGTGCACCTGTTCATTACACAATTGACTAGGGCATCACACTAGCTGTTAACCCTAAACAAATTTCACATTCCTGCTCTAGACTAGTCAGACTACTTTTTCTGTATTCTGTGCAACTTCCAGAAACCTCGTTTGATGCTTCGTTTTAGTCGCACAAATATCGTTACAAACGTATGTATTTATTTCCTATTTAATTTTCTGCTCTTTACCCATCTCTGTACCCTTAGAGATTTGAGGACCAGTAGGCACCTGATTGCCCAACCAAAAATACGATAATATTCTACTCTAATTATACTTCAATTATCGTATTGACACCGTAGAAAGATTATGACTCTAATAGCCTCCAAATAATTAGTGAACACCGTGCGCAGTATTTATTAAATAATAAATACGATGACTGTATCACCTGCAATATCAGACCCTGCACCTGCCCAGAATCACCCCACCCTGTCCAAACCATTTTTCCCCAGCTAATTCCCTCATTTTTGTACAATTTAGAATTTCAGGAAATCAGTATTTAAAATCAGGTAAATTGCGAAATTACGCAAAATACAATTTTATGCATTTATGCAATTATTGAAAAGTTAGGGGTTTATATGCAAAATTGCATGCTAGGTGGCCAAATCCTATTGGCTAGACCATAGGTGGGTAGGACCCACCATAAGATCCAGAAATTTCTGCTGGAAAATATCTCAAAAATACAAATTTACCAAAATACCCTCACACTTCAAAATATTTACAACTTTGCCATTACCCCTAATCCTATATAAACCCTAACCCTTCTATTCAAAATTCCTACAACCCTTCCCTCCGGCCACCTCCGACCACCGCCTCCGGCCAAACTCGGCCCAACCCTTCGCCACCCTCCCCTCTCCCCTCCGGCCAAGCACCACCGCCGGCGCCGCCCTGCTCCGCCGGCTACAGCCCCCGCACCCTCCCCCTCTTCTCACTGTCCACAGCAGCACCACCACTCCCATTCACCTCCCCCGCCGCCTCCGGCCGTCTCCGACCACCGCCAACCTACCCAACCGCCTCGCCGTCGTCCCCTCCACCGGACCACCAACCCCCACCTCCCCACGACACCGCCTCCGGCCGCCCTAGCCCCCGCAACACCCTCGGCCACCCCCAACCCTAAACTGCCACTTCTCTCCCCGACGCCTCTAGCCGCCACCACCACCGCCGTAGACCCCCGCCACCACCGCCAACCTCACCGCCGTCCTCCCCTCTACCGAACCCTCCGCCTGACCGGCCACCTCCGCCGGCCAGCGCCCCCGCAAGCTGCAACTGCTGCTGCTGCTGCCAGTGTACACTGCTACTGCTGCTGCTCCTCCGGCCGCCTCCGGCCAGCTCCGCCGTCGTCCTCCCACCGGCGACACCGCGTGGGACCCCCCTTGCCATCTGTAAAGGTATATATACCTATACTATACTAAAATACGTAAATAATCTCTAATACATGAGTATATGTATATAATATATGTATATATATGTATATATATGTATATATATATATGTATATATATATGTATAAATACTATGTATATTTATATATATATCTATATATATATTATGTTATAATATATATACTATTATTATACAGTATATATTATATAATATATATTATACTTTATATACTTATGTATATATATATTATATACTATACATATATAATTATATATGCATATATGAATATATATATATATATGTATATATGAATATATTATAACATAATTACTATTATGTATATATTTAATTCTGTTAAAATATATAAATATATGTGTATACATATATTTATATAATTGGTATATAACATATATATTATTCTATGCATTTTTCCATTTATTTATTTTCTGCATTTAATTTCCTGCACCTATATTATATTAAATATATATATATATCTATATATATATATTATCTATATATATATATTAAATATGCTGGATAATACAGCTTAATTATTTATATTATATTCTTGCAAATGTCATTTCAATTTATAGTAAATATATTGTACTGGATAATACAGTACCTATACTTATGTATTTAATTCCTGCATTTTCTTTTATTCATTATATATTTATATATAAATATCTATATACATATTTAAATTTCTGCACTGTCATATATATATATCTATCAGTGGATATACCCTGAGTATATATGTATTTTAATTCTGCCCTGTCATTTCAATTTATAATATTATATATCAGAGGATACACCCTGATAATATTATAATACTATATTATCGCAGTGGATATACACTGCTACTATATATATTATTGCCTGCATTTATCTATTATATATATATATACTATTATATATATATTATATCTATGCCTACTAAATATATATATATCTATACTATATATATGTATATATATATATGTTTTATATTACAGCCTGGATATTCACGAAACCTATCTGTTTTAACAGAAACCAACTTCAGCACAGCTAGTGACCCCCTGTCACCAGCACCTTCACAACTGACTGTAAAATCAGGGTTTCAACACTATCAGGGAGTAGGCAAGTATACCTTGCCAAGTTAAATGTTTAAATTCTCAAATATTGTTATATGCTTCTTGCTTCTGAAATTCATATACCATGACCACCTGAGACTGCCTTGGGTACAGTCAACTGTTATGTTGACATGATATTACAGACTCACCAACAGCTGAGAGAATATCCTAATATATTCTCCTAAACCCTATCACGGAAACACGCAACATGGTTGCATTTACATATATGGATGTGAGCTGCGTATTTGGTTAGCTACCAGTACGTGTGACCCGCATCACGGATTAGAATAACTCAGGAAATGTACGATTTGACATTTAGATTCATTGGGATGGGAAAGATAACTAGTTGACGTATGGGACACCCCCTCCAATAATGTTTTATACCTTCGTACCAATGATGGTCGATTGCAGAGTTCCCTGAGTCGGGGGCATACGACACCTATACTAGCCAGTCGCCACGATTGGTGAATTACGTCAGCGTATGTCTAGCCACACATTCCCATGCGTACTACTGGATCTTTACTTGCATTTTCACTTAGTATGGTTAGTACCCTGTATTTATTTTATTTCTTTATTCAGTATTTTTATATTACATGGCATGTCATTTTTCTGTATCTTGTTACGTCCCACTGAGGACCTGGTTCCTTGCCAGATCTAGATGAGGCTTTCTACCCCACAGTGTACGGGCCTGATCAGGAGGCCAGATGTGCTACTGAGGAGGAGCTCGAGGAGACACCCTCAGAGTAGGCTTGACCCTAGATGCTGCTACCTAAGAGATGGAGATGTTTTGATCAGATAGACACTGCTTAGTCTATTTGATTTTTCTGCGCTATTATCAGTTTTTGTAGTAGGCTTGTAATCTCACCAGTTGTGTACTGTATCAGACTCAGTTATATATATATTTCAGCATTTGTTTTCTGACATTTTGTTGTGGATGAGATAGCTTTACCTGTTCTATACTTGTAGTATTTTAGGACAGCGTAGCACGTCCCTTTGGGTCCATCAAAGTGGATTAAGCCCTTAGTGACGTGTCAGCTGGCCAGTGACACGTGGCCTAGTTCCTGACATTTTGGGACTGGGGCATGACAGAACTCTTCCATATACTAGGGCTACCTATAGAAAGAAGAATTGACTACTAGGAACCCTTATCTTGGAAATTATAATGTGTTTTGTGCCAATTTTGGGAGAATTTCGAGATTGGCACATTATGTGTTTGTTAATAGATAAACTAGACCAAATTAACATATTTTTGAGTGTGGTGAGTCTAGTATCGTATCCACAATTGGGTACGTATAGGCCGGGTCATGGAAATTTGATGACACGGGTTGATTTGGGAGTTTTTTCTTCGACACAGGGGCGTATACATGCCATATTTTGACACGGACTCGTAGTTGAGTACCTAGCACTTTATATTATTTAGAATTGTAATTCTAGACTTGCTCGTATCCTTCATGATACTTTTGGTGATCTGTCGGGGCCGTATCGCAAGCGTATAATAGATTGAGTGTGATACGGGTGCGGTGTACCCCACGTGTTTAATGAGTTGTTAGACACTTCATTAAGTGTTGTTTTGTATCAAATTTATAGGGTATAGTTAGTGTATGATATATATATATATATGTGTGTGTGTGTGTGTGTGTGTGTGTGTGTGTGTTAGAGTATATATAAATATTGGCTATGTTTAAACTAGTTATTGATGCATATTGGATGTATATAAGAGTAGGGGGGTGTTGGGGACTATTCTTGGACTGATGTGGGATGTGGTGGCCTTGTGCTTGTTGCTTGCCTAGTAGATGAGGAGGTCTTTGTTGAACTTAGATAAGAAGAGATGGGGGAGGTCTGTAATGGGTTATGGTGGCTATCAGTTGTATCAGCTGATACATACACTGCTTGCAACATGAAGCTAGGAGCAGCAACACAGTAAGGGTTGCACTTGCACAGTCGGGTATTAGAGTACTTGTGCAGCAACTTTTGTGAGGTATCACAGCAGTAGCAGCCAAGCATTGAGTATTGTAAATGGATGTTAGCTTATGAGCCAAGAGAGGAGGCTAGGCATGGACTGTAAACAACAGCGGGGGTAGACACTGGCATGCTTGCATAGTTGGAATAGGCAGGAAAGTGCACCATTGTGCATTTGACTGCACAGTGGGGGATGCAATACTGTCGGGCAAGAGTTGACACAGTGGCTATTAAAGGAGAGTGGCAACAACATTTTAGGGATGCATATGTAACAACAGTAGGTCTGTTAGGTTGGGGCTGTTATGGAGACATGTTAGAGGGCTTGTATACAATATTAGTATATGATGCTTGATAGATTGGTTAGTTGTTGGGTAAGAAGTTAAGTTAGTTAATTATAGATATATGTTAACTATTAGAAGGTTGTATAAGTCTGTTAGTATATGTTAGTTGATTTGTATATATTAGTTGTGGTGAGTTCTAATGTTAAGATATTACATTTGATGTTAGTTGTTTAGATGTTAGTTTGTGTTATTAGTTAGAACGAGGAATGTTATATTGATGGTTAGTTGAGTATTTGGTTTAGATACTATATTAGTCAATAGGTTGTGAACTTGGTTGTAGTTAGATGAGTATATGATAGTATATGTATGTATGTTGGTTATATATATGTTAGTATACATTAAGTTATAGATATTAGTTACACACATGATTGATGATATATATTATTAGATATATATGATAGTATATATATTGGTATATATATGAGATAGCTAGTTAGATTAGCTAAGTCTAGTATTACCTTGTGTTACCAAGGTAATGTTAAGGTATTGGAGTTTACTCAAGGTATTGGGTATTTGTGTCAAGATGGGTTTTAGGTAGTATGATACCAAGTTGGCTCAAAGCCAAGATATCCACTTAGTGTTAGTTTAGCTATGGATACTATATATATTCATTTTGTATATCTTATATAGTATTTTCGTATATAGTATTTTACATATCTTACGATACGGTATAATATTGCTACACTAGTATCCTAATATAGCTAGTATAGCCTAGATACATAGTGTATGGACCCAATATCCTAGAGATGGACTCATACAACCTAGAAGTAGCTAGTTTGACTAGTTTGACCTAGAGTAGACATAGTTTGACTATTTTGACTTAGAGATAGCCTAAAGACCTAGAATTTGACTAGTTTAGCTTGTTATCATTCCAAAACCTTATATTGATGTAATATTCCATATTTAGGTCTTCGAGGCACCATTCCGAACATCGTTGATATTGTTTACCGGATTCCAGGTGAGTACATTCGCTGATAGTTTTTCGTTTATGACATCCTCTATGTTTCTTGTATTTAGTGTAGATATCCTTGATTTTTTGACACTTGGTTACATGGATTGGTATTCCTGGATCCCGTCATGAGATGTTATTCTTGGTAGTTTCTGGCATATTTTTATGCCAGCCCCGTTGTTCTTGTACATGTATGGACACTGATTCATGAGAATATTAACGTCCTTCTTGTGGAATTCCGTGTCATAGATTGTCATGGTTGGATCCATTATACTAGTCGAGGGCGAGGAGTATTTAGTGTAGATAGGTGATCGTATCCCGCAGTTCTTGTTTTCCTGACTAGTGTTAATCATACACTGCACGTATGATTAACCAGGCCCATGGTTCTTGAGCAGTACCCAAGCTGATCACATGTTGTCACTAGTACTCACTCACTTAGATAGTTGTACCTCTTTATTTCCATATATGATGTTCGTACCTCTTGTATGTATTTTTCGTATTTCTTTATTTCAGTATATTTCTGCCATGCTCTATTCATCTGGTATATGCTCTATATTTACTATTACATAATTTGCATCATTTATTAGAACTGCTGTTAGAGGTGTGCTTCGTTCCAATCCTGATTGGATAATATTTTTCAGTGATTATTGTGCTCCCCATTCTGGACCTCAGAGTGATGCTATAGATTGGACTGATTTTACCTTGTGGACTTGAGGTGACTATTGTAGAGATTAGTTAGTATTCATTTTTCATATCTTGTCTAGTTCTCTTCTTGTAGAATGTTATGATTATCCTTCCTATTCATTCTTCTTCTAGATTATTGTGATTGAGTATGTTATATGTTGTTTTATCATGGTCTCCTTATGGAGTTGGATATGGTGAGACTGCTAGCTATAGATAGTTGACCTAGACATCATTCTACCGTCGATGCTATGGCGTAGGCTGGACGTACCACATACTCGTGCTCAATCATCCGGGTGTGAGTCGTGACACTAATCAGTCGCTAAATGCAAATAGCGACATAAATATATATTTTAGTGACGAATAATTCTACCGCTAAAACAGTGTATTTTTGTAGTGTATATATTGATGTAGTTAGAGAGATTTCAGAATTTTTATTTTATTTATTAACTACGTGAGAGAAACATACGTGTAGTTGGTAGTTAGACTTTTTTAATCAATTAGTGGAGGATATACATACGGCTTAGATGGTTCATTTTTGAGCCGTTTCTAAGACGTCATTATAATAGTAAATATATTTGAAGGGGTTGTTTTGTTCGACGAAGTATAGCAAATGAGATAATTCAAAAATTGATATTTTGCATATGCATTGCGGTGAATTGGAACAAAATAAGATGGTGTTTGGTTGGAGAAAAGATGGCCGAATTTAGATATTTATTTACAACTAACCCGAACTACATAAGTTCAAATGTTTGGTTGCAAGGGTGGGAACTCGGTTACAGTTTCATGTCGGTGAAACTCACTTAACTTTTTGATTTGATGTGACTGGTGGGAGTTTTATGTCGGCGAACTCGGCCGAGTTCACAGTTCTATGGTAAACTCGGTCGAGTTCGGACGTTTAGTTGCAAGAGTGGAAAAGTGAAATTTTTTTGACCCTTTGCCGTTTCATGTTAGGTAAGAAAATGTCACTTCTCACCTCCAAGAAAAATGGAGAAAGTGGGAGGAAGAAGGAGAGTTAGGACGTTTAGTTGCATGAAAGTGAGAAAGAAAGTTTCTTATGAGTAAATTAAATTTTGGAGTAAACTAAAAAAATGTATAACAAATTATTGGAGTAAATTAAATTTTGAAAAACCACTATAATATTTGTCAATGAAATTTGTATTAAATACAAATTTTGTTCACATATAAATTTTTATTTTTAGAAAATTTATATTTAGTAATTATATGTCAATTAAAATAAGCAATAATTACTTAATAAATTTATATTGCAATATTTAGGTTTAAAATGACAATTATTTGTGTGAAGAAAAAAATTATGGGTAAACAACATCAACTTTCAACAACCATTCAAAATAATCGAACTCATTTTTTCTCCACTTTCAGCAACCATCCAAACAACCAAACTTTTTTTCTCCACTCCCAATTCGACTACCCAAACAACATTTTGAAAGTCAAAACTTATGCATACATAAAACCCACTTCTCCATTTTCGTGCAACCAAATAGCCCCTAAAATGAAATAAAAAAT
Organism: Iris macrosiphon; assembly: GCA_036927795.1. Classification (NCBI taxonomy): domain Eukaryota; kingdom Viridiplantae; phylum Streptophyta; class Magnoliopsida; order Asparagales; family Iridaceae; genus Iris; species Iris macrosiphon. The sequence continues at coordinate 113,027,745 of JAYESA010000010.1, read as the reverse complement.
CTTTCGTTTAGGTGATTTGAAGAAGTAGAGGTTAGAGAAGTTAAAAATACTAACGTTTGGTGTTTGATTGATTGTTGAAGTGGCTGAAAAAGTATTACTTTTTATTGAAGTGACATAAATAGTAAATCTTCTTTTTGTTAAAGGAGAGAGGAAGTGGTCCTCCAACCAAATGTGTGAAGTGGGAATGTGGATTTTCCACTTTCGCGCTATACTTCGGAGGAAAAAACTTGGATGTCAAAAGTCCAATTTTATGCCAGATGAGATCTACTATTAATGTCAAATCACAATAATTCTTGTTTACAGATCCTAAAACCAAACAAGTGAAGTGGTTAAAAATTCAATTTTTTACCACTTTTGTGCTCCAAATCCGCAAAACAAATAGCCCCTAATAGAAATAAATATCTATACAAAAATATTAATTGTCTTTAGGTGGATATTTGGTTGCTTGAGCTCGGAGGGAAAGTGAAAGGTTTTCTATAACAGTTTTTTTTTGCAGGACAATTCACTTGTTTGGACGAGGGGTGAGCATTATTCAATTTTGGACAGAGAACCAAAATGAATCGAATAAGATATTTTGTTCGGTTTAAAAATAATTGGCTCAATTTTAAAAATACTAAAATTTAGTATGCGATTTTTGTTTCAGCTTTGGATTTTGGTTTTGGTCCAAAACTGAATAAGACTAATGCAATTATTAAATACCATCAATTTTATGCATATTTTATGATTATAAATGTGTATATGTTTTTGTATATTTTGAACACAATAATTCTATGTATGTGTTTTAAAATTCAACTTTGATAATTTAGCAACTAATCAAACTTTAACTTTATGGCACAACTTTTGATATACAACAAACGTATGTATAAAAATTATAAATTTTTAATATAATTTAGACTAAATTTCAATTTGATACCCTCAAAATTTTAAGTTTTTTCAACCTGATATCGTAAACTTTAATATTAGACAACTTATTACCTCAAATATGATTGTACAACTTAATACCCTAACATTGTTAATAGAAAATCTTAAATGACAAAAATGTAATATCCTGCTCCGCACGATGCGTTGTGTTTGTTCATTGGCTCGAATGGCCTGGTTGTACTTGGATTCATGAAGAGAAATCATACAAAGATCTTAGTGCTTGAGGCAGAGACTATTCTTTATGGTGGATAGTTTTGATCCCCCTCTTCTTTACCTTCATAATTAAAAAATAATATTGCTGGTTTTTGTTTGTATGCCATGAGTCTGTAATGCTAAGTAAAAAGAACCAAGATAAAAGAGAGATATGATTGTTGTCAACTTGTTATATAGAAAATAGGTAAATATACTACTACTACTATAGACGTGGATATTTGGACTGCTATTATAGATATTGATTATAGAACTATTGTAATAGAAACATAAAATATTAAACTATTGATATAGACTTATGTAATATAGTCTATTTTTATGTTATCATATGGATTATAGTATTGTGATTATATTAATAGGTGGAATATCATACTATTGTTTCAGAGATGGTACGTGGAAATGGTTTTGGATCGTTAATTTGCCAAGGTTGAATCCATGGACTGGAAAGTAAGTAAATGTAGTAATCCTTGGACTGGAAAGAATAGTGCGAGAAATTGATCAAAAAACTTTAGTAGTGGGGAAAAGAATCTGTTGTATAGTTATTCCAGTTTATGAACCATGCATATATTTTATACTTAAATTATTCACGTATTTATATAGTCATTCGACAACTTGTGCACAATGTTTGGTTTTCTCGAACGGTTGTTGGGGGCACCAGACCTATGTCGACTTAGGGAAAACTAGCATAATAAGTTCTGAGCACAAGTATTTGGGGACCTTAGGCGAGGCTAGCTATATGCACATGAAAAGATCACCATCTTACCATGAATAGTCTAGTATAGTTTGTGGTGCTATTGGACGTCATAGTTAAGCTGCATGCTAATGTTAGTCTGTTTACAGACTTATCTATTTGTTTGTAGGGTCAAATTTATAACACACTTATATTTTTTGATGGCTAACAATTGATACAATAACACATTTATGGAACATTTTTTATATCATAAAAGTTAATATTATTATAGGAAAGAAAAGTAAGCCTTTAGTAAGATTTATTTTGTCAAGTGATACACTTATGTTAGTCTACAAAATTGTTTATTGATATCACATGTATATTTTTGGATTTGCTTATGAAATATAACTGATCCTAAGGTAAGAATAGAAAGACCATATAATAATCTTTATCTGCTCTCACGTGATTACCGTGTTGATTTAGTTGATTGGATTTTAAGTGTAGAATAAAATGATCTGATATCTAGTTTGGTAGATAGTATTAGTTGAAACATATTAGAGTTGACCGAATAAATATTTTTCTAGATGTGCATACTTGATAAGACTATGGTGTATCAAAGATCGATAAACATTGACTCATGGATATTATGGCCGGTTGAATGATGATTGTGTAGTATGATAAATTGTAAAATTATATTATCTTGATAGATTCTAGCTTTATGGACTATAGATGAATTGGATAATATTATTGAAGTTTCCCATAACTTGGTTAGGTAACCTTGGACATTCATTAATGGATATTAGTTGAACTTAGCTTAGGGAACATGGGATTTCCTTATGAGTGATCTAATAGATTAAGAGTTGCAAAATTGATGGGTTACATTAATTTTATGTCGATCTATATTTTAGATGAAATTGATTTGTAAGATTGAAACATTTGGAACCTGCGAGAATTGTCTTGATATATTAAGTAGTTTTAAGTTGATTTGGCTATACAAGTGAAATTAGACGCATAAAATTTAGTATAAGTTAGTTTGGAATTGGGTTATTTATGACTTATGATTGGTGATTAAGATTTTACGGTTTGTGATTGATGATTAAGATTTACAACTTAAAATTTGTGATTGAGATCTATATATTTGAATTGGTGGAATTTACTGTATATATCTAGGATTTAGGCTATAAGAGTTTATTAGATTGATGTTATCGATTATGATGTAACTTTGGATGATTGCTAGGTGGATTTACCATAGGAAAAGATTTTGCAAGATAGATTCGACCCTTGGATTGTTGAGAATGCTTATATTAGCGGGATGGTATGAGTATCCAAATTTAACTTTATGACGTAACTTTTGATATTATAAAATTTTAATATAATTTGGACTAAATTTTAATTTGATACCCTCAACTATTCAATTTTTTTCAACAAGATACCATAAACTTTAATATTAGACAACTTAATACCTCAACTATAATTATACAAATTAATACCCTAACATTGTTAATAGAAAATCCTAAATGACAAAAATGTAATATCCTGCTCTGCATGATGCATTGTGTTTGTTCATTGGCTCGAAGGTCATAGGTGTACTTGGATTCATGAAGAGAAATCATGCAGAGATCTTGGTGTTCGAGGCTAAGACTATTCTTCATGGTGGATAGTTTCGACCCTCCTCTCCTTTACCTTCATAATTACAAAAATAATATTGCTAGTTTTTGTTTTCATATGCCATGAGTATGTTAATGCTAAGTAAAAAGAACCAAGATAAATGAGAGTATTATGATTATTGTCAACTTTTTATATAGAAAATAGGTTAATATACTACTACTATAGACGTGGGTATTTATACTGCTATTATAGATATTGATTATAGAACTATTGTAATAAAAACATAAAATATTAAACAATTGATATAGACTTGTGTAATATAGTCTATTTTTAAGTTATCATATGGATTATAGTATTGTGATTATTTTAATAGGTGGAATATCATACTAATGTTTAAGAGATGGAACCTGGAAAATATTTTGGATCGTTAATTCGCCAAGGTAGAATCCCTAGACTGGAAAGTAAGTAAATATAGTAATCCCTGGACTGGAAAGAATGGTATGAGAAATGGATCGAGAAAGTTTGGTAGTGGGGAAAGGAATGTGTAGTATAATTATTCCATTTTATGAGCGAGGCATATATTTTATACTTAAAGTATTCACGTATTTGTATAGTCATTCAACAACTTGTGCACAATGTTGGGTCTTCTCGAACGGTTGTCGGGGGCACAAGAACTATGTTGACCTAGGGGGAACTAGGATAATAAGTTTCGAGCACATGCATTTGGGGACCTTAGGTGAGGTTAGCTATATACACATGAAAAGATCACCATCTTACCATGAATTGTCTAGTATAGTTTGTGGTGCCACTGGACGTCATAGTTAGGCTTCATGCTAACGTTAGTTTGTTTACAAACTTATCTATTTGTTTGTAGGGTCAAATTTATGACACATTTACATTTTATGATGGCTAATAATTGATACAAGAACACATTTATGACATATTTTTATATCATAAATGTTAATATTATTATATGAATAGATAGTAAGCGTAGTAAGATTTACTTTGTCAAGTGATACACTTATGTTAGTCTACAAAATTGTTTATTGATATCACATGTATGTTTTTGGATTTTTTTATGAAATATAACTGATCCTAAGGTAAAATTAGAAAGACCATATAATAATCTTTATCTGCTCTCACGTGATTACCGTGTTGATTTAGTTGAGTCAGCTATAGGCCACTCATTAGTTTATTTCAATTTGTTTACCCCCCCCCAAGTGTGGAGTTTGCTTGGACGTACTGAGGCGTTGGAGCTCAAAATAACAACTTGAAGATGTTCGACCGGAGATGATTTATTTTGTATATAAATGACATAATATATTGAAAATTGTTGTTTGTATAGTTTCTTGAGTTATAAGCCTTGTGACATATTATATTATATTAAGAGCCGGTATTGTAATCAATTTATTTTTTGGCCTTGAGCTGTAGTAATTTTAATATAATATTATCAATAAAGGGAATCATTTTTGTATATCTTGTGTCTATTCAACTCTTTTGCTTATCTCCGCAATAATGGCCTTATTTTTTGAGATGTTTTATCGACCGTGATTGATCTTGTCTTGTACAAGTATAATTTAAACTTGTACGATATCACGCATAATAGAAAATTTTAGTTATGCAAAACTGACACATAACATAATGGTACCAGATCACAACTTTACTTTCTTAGACTCTCAATTAATTCTCTTAAACTATAAGTTGCTTCTATGATCATAGTCTATTGACCCTCCTTGATGTTCTGCTAAGATTTTCATATAATAAGTCTAGATATCTTATAATTTCTCATGTGTGTATCTTATTGATAGGTGATGGCTTCGAAGAGTAGCAACAAATGATTTAAGTTGATTGTAAGAACATGATGTTTGAATAAGGCTAAATTGGATGTTAGATGATCAACATGATATAGATGTGATAAAGTTAGTAGTGAGTATTAAAAGAAGTGTACTTAGACTTCAGTGAATGAAAATGAGTTAATTTGTTCAAGTGGAATAGTTTCAATTTGATTTCAACTGATTACTGAGTGACAGAGAAGTGGATGTTATGTTTGTGGTAGATGGAACAACCGTGGTAAAGATTGTCCGAAAGAATGCTGATTTAATATATGTAGATGGACATTTTCTGTGCTTAGTAGCTTAGTTTTCTGAGTGGTGTATTTGGTATCCCTATAGAGAATGTTTGATTTGTGATATAGATATTGATTAGTCTATGAGGATTGGATAGGGTAGTACAATATCATAGTTAGTTGCAAATGTCGCTTGTTGGATATTGGTTCGGATGGCTAAGAAATGATGGTTGGCATATTTGTAAAACCCCTAATTTTAAAAACCGTATTAACTATTTAATTAATTATTTAATTAATTTATAGTAATTATTAGCTAATTAGAAGAAATAGAATTTATTGATTTTTATTTCTAGGTGTTTGTGCACTAGAGGATTTACGGAGCAATTATTATTTTTTCTTAATTTATCACATGTAGGAGACCTTGTGGACGGTTGATAGATTTATTGTATGCACTAAAATAAATTTCTAGAATTTTCTATATATATATATATATATATATATATATATATATATAGGGTTTATTAAAAGAAATGAAAAAGAAAAAGAATGAAAAAGAAATTAGAAAAGAATAAAAGAAAAAGAATTAAACTATAACCTAAACCCAATAGCCCTTAAACCCAACCCGCAATCCATTGCCTACCCAAACCCTTTAGCCATTAACTAAACCCGCTACCCACCCGCTAAGCAAAACAGCAGCAGCGGCCCAGCAAAACCCGTGCAGTGTAAACCCGACGACCCCGCTCCTTATATATATATATATATATATATATATATATATATATATATATATATATATATATATATACCATATAGAATAAACCCTAACCCTAAACCTAAATCTCTACTCGATCACCTGAGCGCCGACCTCCAGCCCAGATCGCCACCGCCGGAGCCCCAGCACCGCCCGTCGCACATCCGCGACCACCGCCACGTCCGCCGTTCGAGCCCGCGCCGTGACCGAAATACACAGAAATTGAACAACAACCTACCCCTGTTCGCGATTCGTTTTCCGCGCCATCGCTCAACCAAACTCGACCCCGTCTTCACCGGTATGTTCACGACCTATCCCTCTCCCATCTCTGTGTATTAGTTTACTTCGAACAACGAGTAACCCTAGGCGAAAACTGAGCCAAAGTTGGCAAAAAATGACAACTTAAATTCCAGAATAACTGCTGTAATGACCCATGTTCAAGGACTCGTATATCCCACCACCGAGATCCAAACCTAGAAATTCTTTTTGCTATATGAAGGTCACCTAATTGAGATTAATTCCTGTCAATTGCAATATTTTATTTGTTGTTGTATGCTTAATTAAATCGAATTAAAAATCACTAAAAACCCGTTTTGCAACTTCTAGAATTTATGATACGGAGCGCGTCCCGCCAAACGGGACTGGCCCGTCGTGTACCAATTGCACCGAAAGGTGCGTATGGTATTTCCAGATGTGTGAACTTTCGTAAAAACTGATTCGGATGCGTGTGCGCGTCGGAATCAACCCGTATCCGCAAAAAGTCCTCGTATCGCGACTTTTGCAAAACCTCACACCATTTATTGTACGCTCGTAAGAATACGACAAAACTTTTGCCATTGGACTCGTGGTATCGAGCTGGTCCTTTGACCCAATTTTTATGCAATTATAAGATAGTTGACCAAACCGCCTATTTGCGGGCCCTACGGTTGATTTTTTTGGACGAATTTATGTTCGGCTCACCGAAATCCAAAATTGGATGTATCGTTGAGTTTGTATTGACATTTAGAGTTTGTTTGACCTATAATTTTGTCCCATTTAGAGACCTTTACCCTTGGGACGCTTTTCGGTGCAAAGTGGCCCACATGTGGAGTCCGCTTTGACCAAAAATTACCGTTTTGCTCCTGTGTCCAAATTGGACGAAAGGGTAGTATTTTTTAGCTATCTCGCTTATTCTGGGAACATTGGCGATATTTATTTCAGCATTCGGAGACGTTCATTCTGAGGCCGTAGTTTCTGACTCTTGGTGTTTGACATCTAGACGTTACATGTTGCATCTCTCTTGCCAGGCAAGTATACCTTGCCGAATTATTTATAGTACTATGCATGCTATTTATATTTCTATATATTCATTGCATGTGTAGTTTCGTTCAGTCATTACTATATATTAGATATGTTGATACACACTTGACACCTAGTATCATGAGAGGACAACCATTAGGCGTATGGGCTTTAACCACTCAGGTAAACCGTAGTATCTAGCTCGCACTACGATAGTGTGTCGCACTGGTCGCTACCCTCGAGGTATGTCGATTTCTGGTGTCGCGCTGGTCGCTACCCCCGAGGTATGTCAATTTTTGATGTTCTAGACATGTGTGTGAGTTGTGAGGTTTAGATCGAGTAGCCTACCCATGCCCATACGTCAAAAAGTTGTCCTTATTTGCATTCATATAGATTGTCTCGTACAACGTACTTATATATTTTTAAACATTATGCATGTTTACTATATTCAATTGGCATGCTTCTATGTATCTTGTTATGTCCCTCTGAGGACCTGGTCCCTTGCCAGGTATAAACGACCATGAGTACCCGCAGGAGTACGGACCCGGACCTGACGCTTTACTTTCTGCCGAGGAGACCTTAACCCCTGAGCACCATTGATTATCTCTAGCGCTGGATCTTTTAGCTGACACTTTTATCATCACCTTATTTTATATTGGTGATCTTACTATTCTCTCTTATTTTAGTTTTGTTATAGTCATTGGTAGTGAATTTGTCTCCACCCGACTATCATTGTTGGATTATTCAGGCTTATTATTCTAGTTTAGTTATTTCTTTTCTATGACTTATTGTATGGATGAGATTAATATATCTGTGACTTGTGACACTATACATACCATATGTGAGTTATTATTCATATTACAACGTACGCATGTATTATGGTATCCATATATTGGAGTTGCCATATACATACGGCTGGCATGCTTATGTGTTCCTAGTCCTATGTATTTTGGGACTGGGGCGTGACAATATTAAGATACTATTGATAAGAATTTGAATTTATAGAATAGATAGATTGGTTAAAAAATCAATGTGAAGATGTATTTAATTGTGGCTTAATTTGATTAGATTTAGTTCTAAGTTGAGTGCAAAAAATTTGCAGTACAATTAAAATTTTATTTGGAGCATATAAGGATCGGATGACCCTAAGGATTTAGAAATGTTATTGCTCGATGATAGAAGATAGTCTAAGTTGATTGGATTCTAAGTGTAGAATAAGATGATCTGATATCTAGTTTGGCAGATAGTATTGGTTGAAACATATTAGAGTTCACCGAAAAATATTTTTCTAGATGTGCATACTTGATGAGACTATGGTATATCAAAGATCGATAAACAATGACTCATGGATATTGTGGCCGATTGAATGATGAATGTGTAGCATGATAAATTGTGAAATTATATTATCTTGATGGATTCTAGCCTTATGGACTATAGATGAATTGGATAATATTATTGATGTTTCCCATGACTTGGTTAGGTAACTCTGGACATTCATGAATGTATATTAGTTCACCTTAGCTTAGGGAATATGTGATTTTCTTATGAGTGATCTAATAGATTCAGAGTTGCAAGATTGATGGATTACAATAGTTTTATGTCAATCTATATTTTGGATGAAATAGATTTGTAAGATTGAAATATTTGGTGCCTGCGAGAATTGTCTTGATATATTAAGTAGTTTTAAGTTAATTTAGGTATACAAGTGAAATTAGACGGATAAAATTTAGTATAAGTTAGATTGGAATTAGGTGATTTATGACTTATGATTGGTGATAAGATTTTATGGTTTGTGATTGATGATTGAAATTTACAACTTGAAATTTGTGATTGAGATTTATAAGTTTGAATTGGTGGAATTTACTGTACATATCTAGGATTTAGGCTATAAGAGTTTATTAGATTGATGTTATTGATTATGATGTAACTGTGGATGATTGCTAGGTGGATTTACCATAGGAAAAGATTTTGCTAGATAGATTCGACCCTTGGATTGTTTAGAATGCTTATATTAGTGGGCTGGTCTGGGTATCCAACTTAACTTTATGATGCAACTTTTGATATACAACAAACGTGTGTATAAACATTATAAATTATATTAGACAACAAATGCTTAAATTTCAATTTGATACCCTCAACTACTCAATTTTTTTCAACATGATACCGTAAACTTTATTATTAGACAACTTAATACCTCAACTATGATTATACAATTTAATACCCTAACATTGTTAATAGAAAATCCTAAATGACAAAAATGTAATATCCTGCTCTACACGATGCATTGTGTTTGTGCATTGGCTCGAAGGTCATAGTTGTACTTGGATTCATGAAGAGAAATCATGCAGAGATCTTGGTGTTCGAGGCTAAGACTATTCTTCATTGTGGATAGTTTCGATCCTCCTATCCTTTACCTTCATAATTACAAAAATAATATTGCTAGTTTTTGTTTTCGTATGCCATGAGTCTGTTAATGCTAAGTAAAAAGAACCAAGATAAAGGAGAGTATTATGATTATTGTCAACTTGTTATATAGAAAATAGGTTAATATACTACTACTATAGACGTGGATATTTGGACTGCTATTATAGGCATTGATTATAGAACTATTGTAATAAAAACATAAAATTTTAAACAATTGATATAGACTTGTGTAATATAGTCTATTTTTACGTTATCATATGGATTATAGTATTGTGATTATTTTAATAGGTGGAATATCATACTAATGTTTCAGAGATGGAACGTAGAAAATATTTTGGATCGTTAATTCGCCAAGGTCGAATCCCTGGGCTGGAAAGTAAGTTAATATAGTAATCCCTGGACAGGAAAGAATGATGCGAGCAATGGATCGAGAAAGTTTGGTAGTGGGGAAAAGAATGTGTTGTATAGTTATTCTATTTTATGAGCCAGGCATATATTTTATACTTAAATTATTCACGTATTTGTATAGTCATTCGACAACTTGTGCACAATGTTTTGTTTTCTCGAACGGTTGTCGGGGGCACCAGAACTATGTCGACCTAGGGGAACTAGGATAATAAGTTCCGAGCACAGGCATTTGGGGACCTTAGGTGAGGTTAGCTATATGCCCGTAAAAAAGATTACCATCTTACCATGAATAGTCTAGTATGGTTTGTGGTGCCACTTGATGTCATAGTTAGGTTGCATGCTGACGTTAGTCATTTTACATACGTATCTATTTGTTTGTAGGGTCGAATTTATGACACTTATATTTTATGATGGCTAACAATTGATACAAGAACACATTTATGACACATTTATTATATCATAAATGTTAATATTATTATAGGAAACGATAGTAATCCTTTAGTAAGATTTAATTTGTCAAGTGGTACACTTATGCTAGTGTACAAAATTGTTTATTGATATCACATGTATGTTTTTGGATTTGCTTATAAAATGTAACTGATCCTAAGGTAAGATTAGAAAGACCACATAATAATCTTTATATGCTCTCACGTGATTACCGTGTTAATTTAGTTGAGTCATCTATAGGCCACTCACTAGTTTATTTCAATTTCTTAACCTCCCCCCCAAGTGTGCTGTTTGCTTGGACGTACTGAGGCATTGGAGCTCAAAATAACAACTTGAAGATATTCGACCAGAGATAATTTATTTTGTATATAAATGACATAATATATGGAACATGGTTGTTTGTTTAGTTTCTTGAGTTATAAGCCTTGTGGCATATTATATTATATTAAGAGCCGGTATTATAATCGAGTTATTCGTTTGGCCTCGAGTGGTAGTAATTTTAATATAATAGTTTTAATAAAGAGAATTATGTTTGTATATCTTGTATCTATTCAACTTTTTTGCTTATCTCCGCAACAATGGCCTTGTTTTTTGAGGCATTTTATCGGTCGTGATTGATCTTGTCTTGTACAAGTATAATTTAGACTTGTACGATATCACGCCTAATGGCGAGTTTTAGTTCTGGAAAACCGAAACATAACATAATGATATCAGAGCACAACTTTACTTTCTTAGACCCTCAATTAATTCTCTTAAACTATAAGTTGCTTCTATGATCATAGTATATTGACCCTATTTGATGTTCTGCTAAGAGTTTTATAGAATAAGTCAAGATATCTTATAATGACTCATGTGTGTATCTTATTGATAGGTAATGGCTTTGAAGATTAGCAACAAATGATTTAAGTTGATTGTAAGAACATGATGTTTGAATAAGGATAAATTAGATATTAGATGATCAACAAGATATCAGTAGATGTGATATAGTAAGTAGTGAATATTAAAGGAAGTGTGCTTAGACTTCAGTGAATGAAAATAAGGTAATTTGTTCAAGTGGAATAGTTTTAATTTGATTTCAAATAATTACTGAGTGGCAGAGAAGTGGATGTTATGTTTTTGGTAGATGGAACCACCGTGGTAAAGATTGTCCGGAAGGATGCTGATTTAATATATGGAGATGGATGTTTTTTCTGCTTAGTAGCTTAGTTCCCTAAGTGGTGTATTGGGTATCCCTATAGGACATGTTTGATTTGTGATATAGATATTGATGAGTCTATCAGGATTGGATGGGGTAGTACAAGATCTTATTTAGTTTTGATTTTGAATGTCCCTTGTTGGATATTGGTTCGGATGACTAAGAAATGATGGTTGGCATATTAAGATACTATTGGATAAGAATTTAAATTTATGGAATGGATAGATTGGTCAAAAAATCAATGTGAATATGTATTGAATTGTGGCTTGAGTTGATTAGATTTAGTTCAAAGTTGAGTGCAAAAAAAATGTAGTATAATTAAAAGTTTATTTTGAGCATACAAGGATCGGATGACCCTAATGATTTAGAAATATTATTGCTCGATGAAAGAAGATAGTCTAAGTTGATTGGATTTTAAGAGTAGAATAAGGTGATCTGATATCTAGTTTGGCAGATAGTATTGGTTAAAACATATTATAGTTCACTGAATGAATATTTTTCTATATGTGCATACTTAATGAGACTTTGGTGTATCGAATATCGATAAACATTGACTTATGGATATTGTGGCCGGATGAATGATGATTGTGTAGCATGATCAATAAATCGTAGAATTATATTATCTTGATGGATTCTAGCTTTATGGACTATAGATGGATTTGATGATAGTATTGAAGTTTCCCATGCCTTGGTTTGATAACCCTTGACATTCATGAATGGATATTAGTTGAACTTAGCTTAAGGAACATGGGTTTTCCTTGTGAGTGAGCTAATAGATTTAGAGTGCTACTATATTGATGGATAACAAGAATTTTATGTTGATCTATATTTTGGATGAAATAGATTTGTAAGATTAAAATATTTGGTGCCTGTGGAAATTGTCTTGATATATTAAGTAGTTGGAATTAGGTGATTTATGTCTTATGATTGGTGATTAAGATTTTACAGTTTGTGATTGATGATTGAGATTTACAACTTGAAATTTGCGATTGAGATTTATAATTTTGAATTGGTGAAATTTACTATACATATCTAGGATTTAGGCTATAAGAGTTTATTAGATTGATGTTATCGATTATGATATAGCTATGGATGATTGCTAGGTGAAATTACCATAGGAAAAGATTTTGCTAGATAGATTCGACCCTTGGATTGTTGAGAATGCTTATTTTAGCGGGCTGGTCTGAGTTAGATCATTAGATGTTTTGAGTTAGATGCATTTTCTCTCAATTTGGGTAGAGTCCCTTAGATTACTTGGCAAGGTTTGGCATTAGGATTTGGGATGAGTGTAGTGATTTTTAGTTGTTCATTTTAGATGTGTGATCTTGATATTTAAGTGTGGCATATGAGTTAGCTAGCCTTAGTGGTTAGGCAGACATCCCAATATTGAGCGTTAGAAATTTGATAAGATGGCCTTAAGAAGAGTTGCATAGGTAGATTGCATTAGAATAGAGATATGATAGCTAGGTTAGGAGATAAGCTTGGGAAGTGATTTGGTTTTGGAAAATTTGATAGATTGTTGTGATTGAAAGATCAAGATTATATTTAGATTTAGTGGCTTGATTACTTATTAGATTGTCTTAGTTTATTATACTCAAGTTAAGTTGACGGATATATATTTCTAATATGTTGCAAATAAATTACGAATTGAGATTGACCTTACAAATTAATTGATGATGACTTTGTATTTGCCTAAAAATTTTGGACATTCATTTTCATTGTCGGATCATGACATTATTGGACCTAACTTAAATTATGGATGAATTCTTTAGAAATTGAGGCAAGACAGAAATTTGATGATGTTAACAAAGATTGTGATCATATTGAAAGGGGTACGATCGAGGTATACATAATAAGCGAGTCAGATTTAGTTAAGTTGCATTATTGGATTAAGAAATTCTTAGGAGATGGAATGTAGATTGATTCAATAGTGATTTTTGAAAGTGGAATTCTTCTATAACTGAGCAATAGATGTATAATTATGATTGGTACTTTGATGTAGTCAGGTTTTAAAATTTGGTGGATGATTATATTGATCTCTTGAGAACGGTTTGCATTATGCATGGTGTAATACTTGAGTTTTAAAAGGATATATCGATTGGATTTGGCCTTGAGTGTATTATTATTAGTTGGATAAGTCTAGACGGTGTGATAGTTTCAAGGAATGATGATAAGAATTTAAGATGGATTGATATTGATGGATGAGTGCAATATGGGTCCCCATGGAAGTTTGATCTAGTTGATTTGGCTACGTCCCTTTGATTTAGGATATAATAGTGTAGTTCTTAGGTAGATTGCCTTAGTCAAAATTTGTTTGCTTATGTCTGTAGCTTAGATTCACTTGTGTTTATCTTACCTAGTGATTTTGAAAAGTTGGGTTATGTGCGAGGCATGCTATGGATGGAGGTAGAGGATATTGGTAAAGTTTCGAAATGGATGGATCGAATTGGTGGTATAAGTTTTTCAATGAATTTGGCTAAGAAAGGAGTGAGCTTGCACTTATTGAGGAATGATGTAAAATTGTGTTGAAATGGCCATTAAGTTATTCAAGGTATTGTAACCACCTAACTTCAAGAGCAGGGTATTTTTGTCATTTCACTTTTTTTGCTAATTATATAGTTATAATTAATCAGAGTTGGCTATAATTAATTAGTGTTAGTTATAATACTAGCTAATTAGAATTAATTAGTACTAGTTGTCATGGATAGAATATTTCCTTCTAGAAGTGGTAGATACCTCCCCTAAACTAACTAGATTCCTCCCTAACAAAAAAAAAATTCTATTTATGACAATTCTAGAAGCTAATTAGAGAGTGGACAGGGGCAAATTAGTAAATTACCTACACCCAAACCCCTCCATACATGTCTGGCCCTAATTAGGGATTAGTTCATCCATTTTCATATCACATTAGCCACTCTTTCTTCTCCAAGCTTTTTCTTTCCAAGTCATTCCAATTTTCCCTAATTTCCATTCAAATTTAACTCAATTTCTACTCATTCTCATTCTCATGGAGGCCTGGAGTATTGGATCACAATGAGGACCATTGGAGAGGAGCCTAGCTAGAGGATCGTGTCTATGTTACCCTCATTGTGTCCAATTTATTGGAGTTCATTGGAATTCAACTCTCAATTGTTAAAATTTCTTTTTCTACCAATTTCTATGTTAGAATTCAAATTTGAACCCCATAGAAACCTACCCATAGTGATATCCAACCACATAGGTGGAGAATTAGGTGATAGAGTGCCTATTTCTAGTTATTACATAGGTTTTTCTAGGCTATTTGGTGTAAGTACAAATTTGTGACCACCAAGTGTTTATCATTTGTTCCAATGAGAAATTTGAGTCTAATTTTGGTAGTGGGGGTGTCCTTATATCCAAAATTAGGTACGTAGTGGTCGTATCATGATACGCCATGATACGCATGTCTAGGATTGGTAACTTCTATGTATTGGAGCTCTTTGTGTCAATTCTTCTTTATTTGCATTAGAACTACCTATCCTAGCTTTATTCATGTTATATATATATATATATATATATATATATATATATATATATATATATATATATATATATATATATATATATATATATATATTGTGTTCCATTAGTTCAGTGTTTGATATCATAGGTGTATCATGGGTTATTGTGATACTTGAGTGTATCATGGTGTAATAATATTGATGAGTATCGTAGAGTGATACTTGGGTATATATTTGGTATAATGCTCAGGTGTAGGTGTGTTGTAGTCTGGAACGACAAGGAAGTGAGGTGTAGCGACATCAGCTTGTGGAAAGAGTGTGCATCAAGAGCTGCTTGGGGTTCAGCAGACAACGACTGCTTTTTGGGTGGTTTATTGCAGAATATTACAGTGGTAAGGGGAAGTGTTCCTGAAGGGAAAAGGGTTTAGGCCTGTAGTTGCTGCAGGAGACTGAGCAGTAGCTTGGAGGGTCTGTGTACAGACCTATCTTCAGGCACTGCACTGCAGTGCAAAATTTTGGATGTGCAAATAGTGAGGGTATTTGCAAGGCACAGTTACAAGCAGAGTGAGGGATGGGTTCAGTTTAGTGTGCTAGTGCACCTAGGATACATGAGTGTCTGGGAGGGCTTTGTATGTGTCCGTGTCTGTGTTGAGGACTGTTATGAGTGCACTAGTGAATGAGAGAGTGAAATGAGAGTATGGTACCATAATACTCATGTACCAATGTGAGGGTAAGTTTAAGTGTGTAGAGTGTGGTATCCTAGTGTGTACCAAGGTATCAAGTATACCAAGACACCAAGGTATTATAACTAGTTTGGGGTAGTATCTTGTATACGGGATAAGTGTTTAGTGTACGGACAAGGTAATAGGTATAATTCATAGGTAATGAGTTAAAGTATGAGTTTATAGCTAAGGCATTATATATATATATATATATATATATATATATATATATATATATATATATATATATATATATATATATATATATATATATATATTTATTAGGGTAAACCTCGTCCACGAGGAGCCTTGGCTTTTATTAATTCATCGAAAGTGGGAGATACAACTCAAAAAGCAACATACACCAAAACCCATACAATACCTCTAAGTCACTCAGAATGCTTGGCCTCTCTCTGATATAAGAGCATCAACGAAGTGCTTTACGAATCTGCCTGCACGTATCCCTGAAGAGCTTCCCATCATCGAATACATAACCTTCATAGACCCACTTATTATGGTTCTTCAACAGGACCCAATATATTGCCGCTACAGTCACCTACTTTAAGTGCTTATTGCTTCTTCTCTACCACAGCTTTAGGCATTGCTGTAGACTGGCAGGTTTACCTCTGATCATCAAGCTGTCGACCAATGCATCCTAGATCTTGTGCGCTAGCTCCCCTTCGAAGAAGACATGATCGAGAGACTTGGTACTATGTTGTTTGTAGCAATGGCGTTTAGACGCCAGGCTATAGTTGAGCATTTGCACTTTGTCATCTGTGGGCAGTCTTTGATGGAGGAGCCCCTATATTAGGATGGACCATTTACCTAGGATGCAGGGGCTCCAAATGTGAGCAAATCTCTCGTCAATGAGGCCAGGCTGGTGAAGAGATTGCCAAGCTGACGTCACCGAGAAAAGACCCGACCTAGTCAGCACCCACTTATGTGTGTCTTCTCCATCCCTCAGGCGTATACCCTCTTCTCTGATAGCCAATAACACTTCCATGCCAAACGATTAAGCAATGTGGGCTTCATCCCACTACCTTGTCTTATTAGCCAAATATTGAATCCTGCTGAACTGTCTGTTTGAAGGCGTTTTTATAGCCGCCCAATACTTAGCCAGTATTCAAAGAATATTGACGACAGTCCTTGACCAACGCTGAGGTAAATATGATTTTCTTCTAAGTCACGCCCTCGAAGCAGCCGTCTCCAGGTTTGTGAAGATCTAGAATTCTGTCGTACCTCAGTGGGATGAGTTATAGGGAAATAGATTGCCCTGAAGAATCACACCCATAGTGTATCATTAGAATGCAACTACCACCATAACTTCACAGTAAAAGCATCCATGACCTCCTCCATCATTCGAATGCCTAAACCCCCCTCCTGCTTAGGTTTAGCAATATAGTCCTATGAAAGCCATGTTCTTTTACCAACTGAGTCCATCGAACACCAGAAGTATCCAAAGAACATAACCTCCATTTGGCACTGGACGCCCACGGGAGGGTTGCTAGCCGTTAATAAGTAGACAGGGATCGACGTCAGGATTGACTTAATCAGGATGAGCTTCCCCCCCAGGGAAAAGGATTTTATTGTGCTAACCATTAATTCGATCTCTGATTTTTTCAAGTAAGTACTCAAACATGCTAGCATTACGACGACCAAGCATCATAGGGCATCCCAAATAAGTTACGGGATGATGGCTTTCCTGGAACTGCAAGCTGTCCCTAATGTCGTTTTCCTATTCATCTGAATTTCCTTTTGGGATGTAAGCTACAGACTTATTAGTGCTAATGTACTGGCCGGATACTACCTTATTTCGTCTCAAGAGAGTCTTCAAGAGAGTTAAGGCTCGTTTGCCCCCCCGACGAACAATAGGACGTCATCTGCATATGCTAAGTGAGTAAACCTGGGTAGCCACTAGGAGAGTAATAATTACCAAATGTACAGGATTGACCATATCTTTATAAGTTGCGGCTCAAAACTTTAATAGCCAAGATGAAGAGAGCCGACGATAAAGGGTAATCTTGCCTAATGCCCCGCATAACATGGAAAAAGCCCGACACCTTTTCGTTGATAATCGTGGAGAACCAAACTTTATTGATAAGAAGAAGAACCATCTCTATGCACTTATCATAGAAACCAAAGCATTTGAGCACCCACCGCAGAAAGCCCTATTCCACTCGATCGTAAGACTTCACCATATCTAGCTTAATAGCTATATTGCCTCCCCTATTATCATGATTCATAAGGCTCACTAATTCTTGTTCCAGCAAAATATTGCCCACTATTTCTCGTCCTTTAACAAAGCTAATTTGTTTAGGAGATATCAATTTCGGCAGGATGTAGGAGAGCCTCCGAGCTAGAATTTTAGAGATGAGTTTATTGGCAAAAGTGCATAAACTGATAGGCAAAAAATCAGAAAATTTCTCTGGGTTCTTCTTCTTGGGGATGAGAACAAGGAGGGTGCTGGAAATAAATTTGGGAAGAGTGAACCCATCAAAGAAGAGTCCAGCTGCCTCAACAACATCATCTGTAATAATCTTCCAGCACTTCAAAAATAACTTACCCGTAAACCCATCCGGACTTGCTACACTCTTAGGATCCAAGGATTTGACGGTGTCATATAACTCCTCCCTTCCGGGCTTTATCATTAGGGTCTAATTTTCCTTCTCAGAGATGAGCAGGGGAATGACATTCATGAATTCCTCATCCATCACTGTAGGCTCTTGAGTGAATAGTCAAGAAAAATGGTCATTAGCTGCCACTTTAATCCCTTCAAGGTCATAAATTGTCTTTCCATCCTCCATTTGAATGTGACGAATGAAGAGTTTCCTTCTCTTATTGGTAACACATGCATGAAAATATGAGGTATTCCTGTCTCCTTGTAGATCCTACTTTAAACACGCCTTCTGTTTCTAGTATGACTCCTCGATGAAGATTTTGTGCTTCAGTTGGGCTCTCGCCTCCGAGAGTTGCATTTTATTTGCTGTCGAGTTGTTAGTATCAAATACTATCTCCGCCACTAGCACCTTATCCTCCGCTAGTTTAACAGCTTGGAAGATGTCACAAAAAGAAGCTTTGCTCCATTAAGAAAGAGCCCTACGGGTTGCTACCAGGCGTATTCCAAGCCTTACTAAGTCATTAGGGTAGTCAGTCGATCTCCATGCCATGGAGACAACCTCATAAAGTTTTCATGAGAGGTCCATAAGTCCACAAAATCTGAATTGCTTATTAATATCAACTTTTGACCTCTAAAGGAAATAAGCAAGGGAGCATAATTAGACGAACATTTGTTGACAATATGGCAGGAATCAACGTATGCACCCTTCGAAGAAGCCGCATTGATTGCTTGGAAAGAAAATGAGGCTCCTGAAGGTGGCCGTTAGGGAGGTGATAGAAGTGAGCAATGTACTACCCTGTACATAGTCTATGTCTAGGAAGACATGTGCGATAGAGAGCCCCCACTTCGATTCCTGTCCCGTTAGCATCTCCGAACCGAGAGTTGGGATGACTCCGTTAGGTCTTTTTCGGTCCAGAGCAGGACGATCGACCTTGCCTGCTGGAGGTATGATTCAGAGTAGTTCAAGTTCGCCTTCTAGTTCGATTTTGACGGAGGCTTGGCACAAGTAATTCTTTCCCTCAGAAATAGCTGTATTTCGTTGGGAGGGGTATAAAACTTAGATTTAGAACTCTGCTTCAACTTCATGGTTGCGAGCTCCAGCACAGGCTCAGGCAGGGGATCCTTTGGGCCAACTTTCTTGCGAATAAAGGGGCCGGGATGGTGTATGAGTCTATCCCTCTAACCTGGAGCTATCGTATCCTCTCATTATAGTAGGAGAACCAATCCACTTTCTAACTGTCAATCCTTGTTATATTTGGAACGTATTCTTTTCCTGCCTATGTTATTTTTTTTATGTTAATTAGGTTGTATGTTATGGAGATTAGACCCATTCTTTGATTCAATTAGACTCATAATTTAATTGTTGGGTTGGTTTGGTCATGAGTTGAAGCTATAGTTTAAACCTCAAACCCTAGCTATATAAGCTAACTTATTTCTCTCTCTTCCCTCATTTCCCTCATTTCTCTCATTTTCCTCCTTATTTTATTTCCAGGTGTTTGATAATAAACGGAAGAAATAAAACTAGGTTTATACAAAACCCTTTCTTAGGTTTACAAACAAGAAGTACTATTAATCCTATACGAGAATGTTAAGTACAAAATTTTAATCTGGGTAAATATTGCTATAGGAGTCTGATCTGCAGTCGATCACTTTGTCCCTTGGACCACACGATGATGAAGAAGTGCCGGAGAAGAAGGAGATGCTTCAAAGATTGCAAGAGGGAGTGGATGCTTGATGTATAAATCGTCGATCGCTACTCTCTATCTGAGCTCTTCTCTCTCAAAAATCAATTTACGACCTTTCGACCTCTATTCTCCCAATTTTCTCCCTTTCGACCTTGGACCTCTGTCAATAGAGGTTTCTATTTATAAGGTTTTAGTGACAGTAACCGTCCAGTCGGCGTAGAAGCCGGATAGTGGAGAGTATGGCACTTTTTATGCGGCGATTATAATAACTGTCACCCACGTATAGATGATCTTCTGATTAAGCGTGTGACGCGTGTCCCATGATAAGAAAATACGTATAACTGCTGCGAAGATCACGGCATGAGAGCCACATAGGTAACTGCCCCTCGCGTAAAAAAGGTTGGCGTAGAAGCCAATAACTGTCACCATGGCGTAGAAGCCAAATAGGCGTAGAAGCCTGATGTTGTATGGATAGGTAGCTAGCGTAAAAGATAGCTGTTCCTCCTTCTTTGACTGAGGCCTTGAGCGTATTCTGGACAAAATAGCCTTATCACGCACAGATGCAAATATAGCCTGAGTTGTCGTATTTCAAGGAGATAGCGTACAACGTGCTCCTTATAGCTGAAAGTAGCCCGGTGGCATATTCCAAGGAGATAGCGTACAACGTGCTCCTATAGCTGAAAATAGCCTGATGGTGTAATGTGCAGGGGTGATGATGTAGACGTATTAGCCGTAATTATGGCTTGCCCAGTCTTTGGAGATATAATCAAATCTCGTATATTAAATGCAGAGATCTGCCACCATTCTGAGCATTAAATGCAGAGATTTGTCTCAAGCTCTGTACGAAGATCTGCCACCATTCTAAGCATTAAATGCAGAGACGTGCCTCGAGCACTGTACGAAGAGCAGCTTTTGACGTGGCAGTTCATTTTGTCTTCTGCTGAGCGTAAAAGCTCACATCTGCCTGTGTAAAACTAGGCAGCGTATTCCTTTGTATGCGTAAAAGCACTTTGTATTAGGGAAACGTCACTAAACGACAGTTTGGGTCTCTGTGCCGTACCATCATTACAGCCGTCGTCTGGATAGTCGTACAGTACTCTTTTGTCAGGAGTCAGGTTCACAGCATGATTTGACAGATTCATTTGAGGAATATGAAGCGTTCCTCGTACACTTCCATGTTGCATTAAAAGCGGATGAGTTTTACGCCATAAAGGCGGTATAATCCCTTTTTAAGCTGAAGTAGCCTGGAAATACTGCATTACCCGAATTTGTCCTTGAGCTTGAATTTTACGCTGTACTTAGCGAAAAAGCTCTGTTGTACACCGATGGCATTAAAAGTTATATTTTACGCTGCCCAGTACTGAAATGCTGCGTATTACTCTTCAGAGTATTTTTCATGCTTCTACAAAACCTCCTTCAAAGTTTTTAAATTCTTTGTAATTTGAAACACTTTGAATGAAGCATGAAACGATCAAGTCTGACTCATTCTTCGAGGCTGATTTCTTGGCAGATTTTTGGGGATTTGTTGGGATTCGGTGTGTTCTCTTTTGCCTATATAAAGGCTGAGGAGTTAACCTGTTCTTCCCATATTTTCCTTTACTACATAGAGATGATTGTCGGAGTTCGTCAGGTCGACTTGAGGAAGAAGAAGACCATGTTCTTCCAGCATGTGAGGAGCCAAAAAAGAAGGCGTCTTCGAGCAAATGTCCTCTGCAACGATGGATCATGGAAGGGTATCATAGCTTCCTTTGCTCGGGATAATCAGCAACTTCATATGGCGATTCGTCCAGGAGAGAGGAAGGGTCACATTAGACCACACAGCTTGCAAGCTATATTTTCTTCCGTTGTTCATGGACGAGAGCAGACAAACTAGCTTTGCCATTCAGTATTGAGTTGGGTCTAAAACCTTAACTAAATCTGTCATGGCATATTGAGGATGGGCTCTAAAAAATTTTCACAAGCCCAGTTGTGTATCCTCCCGCCATTAATCATTTTTTGTTAATCGGCCCCGAAAACTGACTAACTGCTGAAGAAGACGGCAGAAGATCTCCACCAATACGAGAACCTGGCAGAACAGATTCTGGGGGTGATCTTTTGAGTAAAGATGAGAAATCCTTTGTAGACGGGATTTCCCTCATATGTAATCATGAAGATGAAAAAAACCCTTTATAGACTGGATTTCTCTCATATGTAATCATGACTTAATAAAATCGTCTTTTTTTGCGCATATGATTATTTGCCATATGTATTTTGCTGTGATAAAGTCTGAATATGTGTAGCTTCGACACGTCTGGATAACTTCACGCCGACTCTGATAGGAAGAGTATTTGGTCCCGTCCTGTCTTTTACGCATAACGGAAAATGCGTAGAAAGGCACTTAGCATTTAAGTTGAATATTTCGAACTGTCCTGCTGTTTTGAACGAGGAGTTGCGTAGAATTCTGAACTGTCCCTTCTGATAAGAAGAATTCTTGTTCAGACCGTCATCTTCAAGAATGATTTCCCGAAAATCCCTTGAAATAGGGCGAGAAATGGCTGTCAAAACTGAGTCGCCATCTTGAACTATAGATGAAATATTCAGACTGGATTCTGGATGAACTTCCAGTCGACCCAAAAAAAAGAAGAGTCATTTTTTATGCTGAACTCTGTATGCTTTGGGTACTTGGGGAGTTTTGAGGTCAAGAAGGAGCATCTTCTGCGTGAACCCTTGCAATTGACCGCCTTGAGATTTGATCATATATATACGCATACTCTGGCCTGCGTATTTTTAGATATGCGAAAAGTCATAGTTCTGAAATGTAGATGAGCATAAAATCATAAGTTTGTAGCCTTTCGAGCGTAAAAGCTGCTGAACGTAAGAGCATCCGGGCATAAAACTATAGATCTGTAGCCTCCGAAAAGAAAATTTTCGAGCGTGAGGTTGTAGATTTGTCACCTTTGAGCGTAAAAGCTACTGAAAGTGAAATAATAGATTTGTAGCTTCTGAGCGTGAAGTCGTAGGTTTGTAGCCTCTCGAGCGTAAAAGCTACCGAGCATAAAAGCATCCGGGCGTAAAACCATAGACTTATAGCCTCTGAGCGTAAAACCGTAGATTTGTAACGGTCGAGCGTAAAAAGCTCCTTGGCTTAAAACCATGAATCTGCTTTGCACGAAAACTTTTTGAATTCGCTGACTGTCCGCCTTCCCTAAGTAATAGGCTAACGTAGTCCCCAATCATAACCGAATATTAAATATCGGATTTGGTTAGGGATTCGAGGAGTCCATCTGAACTCTATATATATCCCAAGGCTTTCAGAGAGAAGACTCTTCACCTGTCTTTTGCAAAAGAAAACTTTTGTCTCTTTGAGTTCTCTCCTTCGTTTCTTCTCTGAGCATTCTGAGTTTTTAGCAATGGCACCAAAACCAATCTCCTCCTCTAAGGGAAAGAAGGCTGCCTCTTCTTCTCGCTCCTCTGCCCAAGCAAGAGCGACTCCCGTCAGGCAGGGCGAATCCTGCTCTGAATGAAGTGTCCCACCGACGAGCTGTGCACCTGGCGTTATAGGTAAAGCTTTTGGGACGATAAGAACGAAGAAAACCCTTCGCACACGTTGTACGTGAACGCGCTAGGTCATCTTCTGTGCTGATAGCCTCTTCGAGGAAGATGATGCACAGAGATGTTTCATCTTTTATGCCCACATTTCTAATGTGTCAGCATAAAAACTCCATATTTTTGCAGTTTGGCGTAAAAGCTTTGACTGTCAAAAATTGGCGTATACTACAAACTTTGAGTGTTACGCTCTGGATAAAAATTCCGGCGTAATAACTCAAACTTTGGCAGTCTGGCGTAAAACACAGACTATCAGATTTTTTGTGTATACTGCCAGAATTTTATACCTTGGAATAAGATTCCAGCGTAAAAAGTCAAGTTTTTACAGTCTTGGCGTAAAAGCACAGACTGTTGCTTTTCGGCATAAGCTGCAAGATGATGAGGTCTAGTATAGAAACTGACATATTTTTCTTGCACTTTGTAGTTAACTTGCATGTATCTCCATTGGCTGAGGTGATGGGTTCTGCTGCTGGGATGCTGCATTCCAACTACTTGGAGGATTTGTCTCATGTGACATTTCCTATTTCTGGACCCCAATATCCTAAAGGAAGGGAAATCCTGATATCGTCTCAAGGAGAGCGGATGTTGTTGAGCATGATTAATGGAGAGCCCCTGGCGTATATAGACCGGGCACAATATATAAAACTGGCCTTTCTCTTCGGGGATATAATTGATAAACAATTCCAGACGAAGCCCAAGAAAGAACTCTGGGTTTTTCCTGCCAGGGGCTTGGTCCTGTATCTGCACAAGATGCTGAGAGACTACCCTATCTCGGCATTCTTCCATGCCACACATCCCAGGAGGATGTCGTGGACCCTGACTCCCAATCTTCACGGCCAGCCGGGGAAGATATTTTACCATAAAGGATCCGACCAAGGGTCATTTGTAAGTTGCCATTTCGGCCCGGTCATGCCATTCATGGGATTATATCCGGGCAGTATCCCGAGTGAAGACACTTCACTGCTCCAACCACTTCAATTATCGACCTTCTGCAATGACTTCATGGGTCATGGAGGAGTATAACCCAAGGTTAATCCTCGGACCAATGGGTGGTTACCCCTACAAATCTTCGATGGGCTCGTTTAGCTGATTAGGCCCTGAAGCATTTTCAGACTGAACTGGAGAGCATTGGTCTATACGCGGCTATGAGTGCTACCAGTGTTGGGTTACCTCTCAACCCCAACCTGTTTCTGGCTTTGATGGAGCGATATATCTCGCTCATCGGGACTTTCACCACTCCACTGGGGGAGTTGGGATTGGCCCTTCACGAAATGGCAGAGATTTCAAGACTGCCAATGGGGATACTCCTTATGAAGAGTATGTTCCCACAAACCGGGAGCTGGGGGATACAGACCCTCGGGTAGTGGCAGTGTACCAGGAACTGATGTGCCACTACCTTGCTTGCACCGTCTTTTGTAATGAGCCCTCTGATTTGGCTCATACCAATAAATGGGCATCCTACCTCTTCTTCCATCAGGCCAGGACTGCTAAGCCAGACAAAGTCATGGATAGCAGGGATAGGTCTTTGAGCTTTCTGAGCGTGCTTAGTGCTCAGGTAGTCGATGACCTTATTGAAGACGCTGGGGCTTCAGATCAAATTCTTGACGAAGGGATAGGGAAATATCCTGCGGGCACTAAGGCCTGCAGTTATTTGAGGCATTGCCGCAGGCATCTGTCCAAGGAAGCTCAACTGGCTGGCTTCCTCTCTGTATGGCTGCACCGATTGGTAGTACCAGGCATTACATCTTCGGATTGCATTCACCGTAACACCTTATGGCCTGCAGTGCGTCTGGTGTTTGAGGCAAGACTGGGCTTGCTCCCTGCCATGGTATGCCGCATACAAGCTGGCCTGAGGGCTATTACCGATGGACTGCTCGCCGATGAAACTCGGCGTGATAGCTTTCCCAGGGTAGAATTACCGTTTCTGTATTTGATGGGATGGTTAATTCTCTATTACCCCAGGGTGATGTCTCCTGGCTCTGGCAGTAGTTCGGGGAGTAATTTCTTGTTGAATTACAAGAATTCTACCTGGAATGTGACCATAGTTTTAGACTGTCGACGGGCACTAAATTTCAGTCACAGCTGGAAGCTCTTCTGTACCGTCCCCTCTGTACATCTCAATCAACAGGGGAGCAGGCTTCAGGACTCAGGTGAAGGGAAGACCATTCTTTCTCCAGAGGCTTTTAATTGGTTGGTCTGCATTAGACCTTCCCATTTATTGTACAGAAGTGAAGATCAATGCTTCTTGGAACCTTACCTGCCTAGTCGGTTCGCCAGGCAGTTTGGGTATGACTAATTGCACGTGGGCAATGCCGTCACCAGCTTCAAGTCCAGGGGTGAACTTATTGATGGAGCGAGAGGATGACGATACTTCATAATGGGTTGCACTGGAGCAGCTTTTACTGTGCCCGCGACTTCACTCTCCATGGAGTTGCGCATCCTCCATTCGTATGCCTAGTTTTATGTGGCAACCAATACCTTCCATCGTGATTTTGATATGCGTGGAAGTTTTAGGATGCCCTCCTCTAAGTCAGCGGGAAGAGACGAAGTCCCATCCGTTTCCTCTGACGAGGGTGAAGATTCTGTCAATCCAGATGAGCCTTTGTTGGCAGTACCGAGAGGCAAAATACCTCCGTCTGCAGGGCCTCTGGTTATCTCTGGTAAGCGAAGGACTCCTGTTCTGAAGGAGACTTCCCCTCGCAAGAAAAAGAAGACAGTTGGTGGTCCTGACAGGACTTCTAGTCATGAGGCTCTTAGAAGTGAGCCTGTTGTTTCCCCTATTGGGGAAGATCCTTTGATTAGAGATTCCTCGCCTTTTATAGAGGGAACCTCTACAGTTCCGGCTGGCAGTGCCGGAGAATCTTTGCTCGAGGCTGCTATCGCTGCTACCGCTTCAGGTAGTGGTGCGAGATCGCCTTCGAGGCCGAGCCAAATAAGGATATCTTTATCCAGCTCAGCAACGAGAGAAACCCCTGCCGCATCTGTAAGTATACCAAGCGAGATTCCACCCAATGAGCCTCGAGTGGATTTTGGTGAAGACCTGGAAGAATACCTGCCAGTATCAGTTGGCACACCCCCTTCTCCAGGTATGACAACTCGCTTAGCATTATTAAGAAATGATTTAGCTGTACTGGCTGCAGACGCGACATATACACCATCGGCCATGGGTAAATGTCGTCTTTATGCCTCTTTTTAGAAAAATTAACATCATGTTGATATTAATTTTCTCTTGTCTTCTTTTTAGGGGAAGACATCTAAGGGGAGGACAGCGTTGACGCACCTTTTGGCTTTGTTTCCGCTCCTGTCTATGGCACAGAGGTGCCAGACTTTGAAGAGGAAACATTTTCGGGTGTCGGCTCGCCCGAAATGGTTCCGATATCTCGAGAGGAGGGTGAGCCTGTTGTTATGACTATGCCTCCTTTGAGTATGCCAGCAACTTCATCCGTTGCCGTTGGCGCTTCCTCTTTTGTCACATCATCTATTGAGGCGACGACTGTGGCAACATCGTCTGCAGTCATTCCTGGAGGGGGTTTTGCCGATATTGTAGCCACTTTCAGCGTCCATTCGGATCTAGCCATGCTGACTGAGCAGTATACTAGTATTTTCTACACCACCTTGAAAACGCTGATATCAATGCTGCTGGAGAAGAATCTAAGCTTCGAGGCTCTGAGGAGGTCCTCTCAGTTTGCGATAGTGCCGATCAGAGATTTCAACGACGCTGGGAGAGCTGATACACTGGAGTAGATAGTTAATGGTTTGGAATAACCCATTAATGATTATTTGCAGCTATCTTGAGGCAACATTGACGGTCTCGTTCAAGCTAGGTATGACTCCTTAACTGCAGAGCTTGCTGGGCAACTGGAATCTCTGAACAAATCCGTCCAAGAACAGCAGCAGGGGATGGATCAAGAGCGTACCGAATTGGAGTATGTCATTCCTCAGATGACTCAGTACGTAGCCGAATATAAGGAGGAGACAGCGAGGGTCTGCAAATTAAAAGATGAGCTCGCTCAAGCAGAGGCGAAGGCTCTTTCTTTGTCGGCAACTCGAGATGTGCTGAAGGATCGAATGGAGACTGCTCAGCAGAACCTGACACATGTGGGTATTATCCACGCAGGTTTTGTACGTGCTCGGTCTGAGTTATCTGCTTTAAACAATGATGCGGCCAGGTTGGAGCGGGCCCGCGCCGACATCTTGAACTCCAGGGATGAGAGAATGGTTGCTCTGGTGCGGCAGATTCGCGACTTAACTGCTCCCCCCAAATGATGTACTTTTTACTTTTTCATATATAATTTTGCTCTTTTTAGGAATAATAAAGAGACTTTATCTGACTTTGTGGACCCATCATTTTAGAATATAAATGACAGGCTAGGATGAAAGTGATATAAGAGGTAATATGGACGTGATATACTTTCGGTAAGCTTCAGCTGGATATATCTATTCAGAGGTTATATGGACATGATAGAATATGATCCAACTAAAATTTGTACACAAAATACTATCAGAGGTAATATGGATGTGATAGGTCTTGAAGTTCCAAATTAGTTAACCGTATCTATTCAGAGGTTATATGGACATGATAGAATATGATCCAACTAATTTTGTTTTGGAAGTAGTATTGTCAGAATTAGATCTTCATCATACTCCTTTTGAGCAAAGGAGGTTAAGCATAGTACCTCTTAAGAAATTTGCCGTTGATAGGAGCCATTAACAAATCTCCATTAGGCTTGGCTAATCTGTAAGCACCGTTTGAGAACGTCGTCTCGATCACATAAGGGCCTTCCCATTTAGGTTAGAATTTACCCTTACTCTTGTGAGTAATAATCATTGGCCTTCTCACAGCTAAAACTAGCTCGCCAACTTTGAACACTCTTTCCTTTACTTTTTGATTAAAAGCTCTGGAAATGCGTGCCTGGTAGAACACGATGCGCTGTTGAGCTTGGAGGCATTTTTTATCTAATCCTTCTAGCTCTTGAAGCCTTAATAGGTCATTCTTTTCCCGAGTCAACTCATTAGCCACTGCTATTCTGAGTGATAGAATTTGAATTTTGATGGGGAGAACTGCTTCACTCCCGTAAACCAATGAGAATGGGGTATAACCCATCGGTGCTCGTACCGTTGTACGGTATGCCCAGAGACATTCTCCTAGCTTCTCGTTCCAATCTCTTTTGTTCGAAGAGAAACTTTTTTAAGAGTTTGATAATGGTTTTGTTGAAAGCTTCCGCCAAACTATTAGCAGCAGGATTGTATGCCGTAGAGGCCACATTTTGTATCCGATTTTTATCGCAAAATCGATAAAACTCTTGGCTGATGAATTGAGGCCCATTATCATGAATTATCCTTCGGGGTATCCCAAAGCGATAAATGACATGATGCTTAATGAAGCTGATCACGTTAGATGTCTTCACCTCAGCGAGGGGGATTGCCTCTGCCTATTTGGAGAAATAATCCGTGATAGCTAATATGAACCGGTGACCTCTGGTAGAAGATGGGTGAATAGGACCAATGATATCCATATCCCATGCTTCAAAAGGCCAGGATGCAACTGTAGGGTATAAATGCTCAGAAGGTTGATGTATAAAATCTGCATGAACCTGACAGACTTTGCATTGTCTTGCATATTTTATTGCATCTGTGATCATAGTAGGCCAGTAATAGCCCATCCTCCTGATACGATCCTGTAGCTTAGGACCGGGTTGATGTGCTCCGTATACGCTGTCATGAGCTTCACGGATAATCCGCTGTGCCTCGTCATCGGAGAGACATCTTAATAGAAGTCCATCGTAAGTCCGGCGATATAGACATTGTGAAGACGCATCAAAGTAGAAGCGTAATGATTGTCTTTTGACGGATACTGCTTCTTTAGGGTCTTCCGGCAAGATTCCGTATGCTACGAAATCTATAAAGGGACTTCTCCAGTCTCTCTTTGGAAGATCTGTGTTTATAGCGTAGCTGCGTTCTATGTGAAAGTTGTTTTTCACACAGAATAAATCTCTGTTAAGAAGGATCACCGAATTCTGCCTTCTTATAGGAATAGCTAAATCTGCAGCTAGACTGGCCAGGACATCAACTTCCAGATTCTTAGATCGAGGCACATATTCTAGGAAGAACCCTTTGAAAGACATAGCTATTTCGATCGTTGCTTAGTGATAAGGAATGAGGTCTGGATTACGGACTTCATATATTCCTCTGACTTGATTGACGATCAGCAGAGAATCACCGAAAGCTTCCAGAGATTCAACGTCCAATTCTTTAGCGACTTAGAGCCCGATTAGTAGACCGTTATACTCTGCCACATTATTAGAACAGGGCTCGCTAAAAGAATATGCTAGATAGATAACGAGTTTATCGGGAGTGACCAGGACAATTTCTACTCCCGAAACCATGTTTCCCCTGGGACCAGTCCTGGAGGCACCATCGAAGAATAGTTGCCATGTATCACTTTTTATTGCAGAATTACATTCTGCAACTTCGTTGGGAATGTCCTCGTATAGCTTGGAGGTCTCCGGGATCGGATGAGCAGCTAGGAAATCAGCCAACGCTTGGCCTTTGATGGACTTCTGAGGGACGTACACCATGTCATACGGTGTTAATAACATCGCCCAAGTCACGAGTCAGGAATTTAGAACACTTGGCTTGCTCACCAATACCCGAAGAGGATTGATCCTGGAGATGATATCAATGGTCTGGCCTGTGACATAGTATCGCATTTTCTGAATAGCGAACATCAGAGCCAAGCATTCTTTTTCCACTGGATTGTACCGGTGTTCAGCTCCGACCATCATCCTTCTTAAATAGTAGATAGCCTGTTCATGACCCTCATCGTT
The DNA here is from genome assembly GCA_036927795.1 of Iris macrosiphon. Taxonomy (NCBI): domain Eukaryota; kingdom Viridiplantae; phylum Streptophyta; class Magnoliopsida; order Asparagales; family Iridaceae; genus Iris; species Iris macrosiphon. Next base: position 112,996,853 of record JAYESA010000010.1, on the reverse strand, counting down.
CTTCTGTGCGAGAAGAGCTCCTAGAGAATGATCCATCGCTCGAACATACAGCAAGAATGGTCTTCCTATGACGGGAGGCACCAGAACTGGAGGATTAGTGAGGTAGCATTTGATATCATTAAACGCTTGCTGACAGGCTTCATCCCATATGAAGGATACACCTTTCTTCATGAGACGAGAAAAGGCTGACATCTCCCAGAGAGGTTGGAAATGAATCTCCGAATATAAGCCAGACGACCTTGAAATCCCCTGAGTTCCCTCAGATTACGGGGTGGTCGTATTTCTAAGATGGTCTTGACTTTATCAGGGTCCACTTGAATACCTTTAGCGGTAATGACAAATCCCAAGAATTTGCCACTAGATACACCCAGAAAGGACTTTGTAGGATTCATTTTGAGTTGATGTTGGCGCATCAACTCAAACACTGTCTTCAGGTCTTGGATGTGATTATCCTTGAGGCGACTTTTGACAGCTATATCATCCACATAACATTCTACTATTTTGCGTAAATGCTCGTGGAATATGTTACTCATAGCCCGTTGGTATGTAGCCCCGGCATTCTTCAATCTGAAGGGCATGACCGTATAGCAATATACCCCCAATGGTGTCCGGAAGGCAGTATGCTTCTCATCTTCAGGATGCATCTTGATTTGGTTGTATCCTGAGAATCCGTCCATGAAAGACATACGTTCAAAACCGCATGTATTATCGATCATAACGTCTGTGATGGGAAGAGAAAATTCATCCTTGAGGCAGACTGCATTCAAATCTCGGTAATCTATGCAGACACGTACTTTTCTATTTTTCTTTATGACCGGGACAACATTGGCGACCCAGTCGGGATATTGTTCTTTCCGGATGAAGCTGCAGGCTATCAACTTCTTGATTTCAGCTTCAATGGTGTCCATCATATCCGGGCGGAACCGGCGTTGGTGCTGCTTTACAGGCTTCGAATTGGGCAATATATTGAGTTTATGAGTAGCCACCTTTGGATCAAGAACTGGCATATCCTCATAATTCCACGTAAAGACGTCGATATATTCTCTTATTAGCTGGATTATTTCTTTCCTTTCTTCTTCGAAAAGATTGTTACTGATAAATATCGACTTTGGCGAAAGTTCATCCCCAACATCAATCTGGATAACTTTATCTTCAGTGAGAGGTTCTCTCTGCTCGAACCGGAGTTTCCACTGTGTATCCATTTGTTGAGCCCAAGAGTCATTCTCAAATGGTTCAGATTCTTGTTCGTATGCTTCGAAGGAATCTGCCAATACCGTATTTACCGATAATGCTCGTTCAAGAGCATCATATGAGCCGGAGGACGATGAGCCATCTTGAGAAGAGGAAAAGATATCCTCATTGGACTCAGAAGTTGTAAGGGAGGTGGTATACCCTAACCCGAAACGAGTTCGTTGACAGTAGGGATCACCGTACATTGACATTCGTCTGCCTTTCCCGTAGTTGAGGCCTGGTTCCAGCTTCAGGTCATAACCCATACTTTGTATGATCTTCAAAGCTTGCGGGCTGTATCTGTGAACCTGTATTTTACCAGCATCGTCATCGGGAGAATCTTCTTGTATAGTCGGTTCATTGCGCATGCGACCGAAGACTATTGAACGCTGATTGCTGCGAGTAGGCGAGACAATGAAGATAGAATCCTCATGTGGTCCATATGTCGTGATGACATTAGATGATGATGCTACTTCCCACACATACAGATGATAGGAATCTATAGCTTTCAAGAATTTTTGTGCTATAGGTTCTATATCGTCATGGGGAGAGAATTCCTGATTTGGAATTTGAGCGTCAATATACTGGAAAAGGGGATCTTTATTATCGTCAGAAACCACGTTCCTGGTTGTATTTACATCAATCGGCTGCTTGTTGTGCCAAAGGTTGATGACCAAGGGTGGAGGCTTCTGGTTTAAAGTGATCACTAGAGGATCACCTCCTTTTCCTGACCTGGTTTTGTTCAGGTGGATAGCCATGGACTCTATGGCTTTCGGACGAGTAGTTCATCCTTTCACCTTGATTGATAGAGATTGCTTGGCAGAGGGTTCTTCTAGCTCCAGGTGGGATTCCTCCTCTGTTTTGCTTGACACCTCCTCCATGTAGTCTTGGGTGTACAACATGGCATCAGAGTAGTAGGATTCTACTCCTTTAAACGGGTTAAGGTCAGCAAACTCCGTTTGTACTATTTCTTGGGCATCTACATATTTAAAGCATTGATGTACAGTCAAAAAAATGATGTTGTGGTCGTGAATCCAAGGTCTGCCCAGCAGAATGTTATAGGATACCTCTGAATCAATGACATAACATGTAGCCACTGATCTGAGATCGCCAATCTGGATCCTCAGATGAATCTTCCCCAATGGCTTACTTTTTCTGGCGTTGAAACCCACAATTGTAGTGGTGGTGTAAGCTAATTCACTGGTAGGGATCCTCAGCGGTCTGAGCAGACTATGAGGAATGATGCTGATCGATGATCCCGGATCTATGTGAATCCGGTCAACCTCTATGGAACCAACGTATCCGGTGTAATAGAGGGGTCTGTCATGCCTGTTATATTTTAACAGCATGTCATCTTGAGTAAAAGTGATATTCGGGACCACCTCCATCACACTATGGAATTGAGGACATGCCACAGGTTCTTTATCAGGGGACTTGAGCTGGGTCAAGTATGCATCCACCTGCATTAATGCATCACTCAGGGCTTGACGAGTGTTTTTAGAAAGCCTGAGTAATTCAAAAATGGACAATCTGGCTAGTGTATGAGCCAATTGAGCCAGGATGTCGAAGTTATATGGCTTCTCTAAACCTTTGTTTTGAATGTTCTTCAAAGGTTTATCAAAGTGCACTTCTTTTTGCTTCCCTTTATCCGCCGAAGTTGGTCTCGAAGGACCGGCCTCTGGTATGGCGGGTTCCGGTTCTGAAGGCTTGGCAGCTGAAGCGTCTGCCGATGCATCTTCCTAACTTGCTCCATAGTCCTTGAGGTAGCTTTTCCTAAACGGGTTCCAGTAGCCAAAACCTTATCTTCTGATGTCGAGTGTATCATAACCATATGACATGGTTTACGTTTCGAGTTCTTCGTAGACTTAGCCTTGGCAGCTTGAGTCTCTTCCTCGATCTCTGACACCAGATTTGGATGAACCCATATAATCTCACGTCGCTGGGTAGTTAGGGGTACCAGGTCATGATTTTGACCCCTAGCTGGAGGGAGATTAACGATATTCATCGTTGTCCAGGAAATAGGTATAACACCATCCGGGAATTCTTGGGGAGGCAGATTGCCAAATTGTAGAGAGATCATGTTGGCTGTGACCGTCTTCTCGCTATTACGCAAAGTGATGGCCTTAGCATCGATCAGCTCCTGGATATTCCTCTTCAGTACATAACACGCCTTTGTAGGGTGGTGTATGTATCTATGGAAGATGTAGTACTTGGGGTTATTAGTACTGCCGACTTCATTAGGCCGCTTTACCTCACGAAGGGTAACTTACCACTTTTGACGAGGCACTCGAATATGCTCGGAATATCGTCGTCGTCGAAAGAGTACACTTCGATGGGCCTTGAAGTCCCAGGTTTTGTCTGTGTGGTTGCCGCAGTCTTTTGCCTGGACCTATTGATCGCCAGATCATCTTTTCCTTTGGAACCACAGGGATGGTCGCTGTTGGAGGATGACCTTTTGCCTCTATTGGAGGCAGAGATCATGATGCCATTATCACGCGCCTTCCGACTGTTGTCCTCAGCGGCTACCACTGAGATGATGAACGAGGGCCAATCATGGAACTGATATGGTCCTGTGAACACTGAGATCACCGGAAGAAGGTTCTTCCTGCAAATGTCCACTAATGCCGAGTCTAGAACTCCGGGAGGCATTTGCAAAGTGGCTTGACGAAAACGTTCGATGAAAGTGCGAACGTTCTCTTTTTCCTTCTGCTTCACTTCGATGAGAGAGGACATAGACATGTCCATCCCTCCTTCATAGAATCGCACAAAGAATAAAGTTTTGAAATCTTCAAAGGAAGTAATGCAGTTATCCGCAAGACTACGGTACCACTGATAAGCCACTCCCGAGAGACAGTCCTTGAATACCCGAGTGAGGAGGGCGTCATTCCCTTGTAATAACACCGTCATCATACTGAAGTAGTTCATGTACTGGCTCGGTGATGTTTTTCCCTCAAACAAAGCCATAGTCTATGGTTTGTATTTGTCACTACCACATTCTGAAAACAGGGGTAATTTCGACTTTTTACAATATTTAATATTACGGTAGTTATAATTAAATAATTGCATGATAATATTTTTTTAATTTAAATAATTATGTGTGATGAGTAATTAAATATAGTATTAGATGCAGTGCTCATTTATTTTTAGCTAGCAGACTGACCTAGAAGCCAGTATACGAACACCTGTCAGGACTTGTGGAATTATGTAATTAATTGTTTTATTTATAATTTAATTTTTGGAGATTTTTATTAATTACTGTATTTTATTTAATATTTGCGCATTGCCTTTGCTTCGATATTTGAAACGCTACCCTGACTTTTGTCTTCCAATAAATTTCACCATCTTGCCCTAGACATGCCCGCCTTCAATTTTGTTATTTTTGCAACTCATAATTATGCTCCCTGTGCATTATTTCTAGCCGCACAAAAATCGTCGCGGACGTTTATTTTTAAATTCCTATTTTTGTATCGTTGTGCGTTCCAATCGAAAATTGGAGGCCATCTTGACCTATTTTTCGTGCGGCCCAAATTAGGGAAATATTTTGTTCTGAGTCTTCTTCAATATTGGTATTGATGACCTGACCTGATTTTGGCTCCATGTACTCCTAATTAATTGTTGAACACAACTTGCATTTATTTCTTTTTAAATTGAGGATACTATTTTATCTGATTCTAAAATCCCAATTTAATTCCAGTGCCCTGCTAATTTAAGCCCGTACCCAACTTATAGCGCCCCTGACCCTACAAAACACCGGACCCCAAATCGCCCGCCAAATTTTCGTTATTTTATGTGTTTGTGCAATTTCCCAAATTTAAGGGGGCTAAATTGCAAATTTGTATTTTGTGGCCTCACCCAATTATTTTAACCGATGAGGAATCCTTAATATTTTAATTAAACCTCACCCTAAATCCCCCATGAATTATTTCCCTCATGTTCAATCTAGACCACTCATTTAGAGGGTCAATCACAACCCTCCATCAAAATTCCCTCATCCTATATAATGACATGTCTACCTCAAACCCTAATCCCAAGAAACCTAGGATTCCCCACCTTCACAAGCCTCCACATCCCCTCTCTCCTACGTAGGATTTTTCTTCTCTTCTCCTTCTTCCTTTCTTCTTCTCTTTTCTTTCTCCTTCTCTTCCTTTCCTTCTTCTTCTTCTTCTTCATTACTTAGTTTGAATTTGAAAAAGGAAAACGAGGGGGAAAACCTTGGAGTACTGTTCATTTCCTTCACCACATCAGCCCGACCTCCGGCGTTGGCTGCCCCGACCACCCGGCGGCCCTCTTCCCAGCCGACCCGCCGGCCTACAGCCCAGATCTCCCCGCTGCTCGAACTCCTCCACCCGCCGGCCTCCCTGCTGCTCGAGAGCCCCGACCATTCCCTGTTCCCGGCGGCCGCGGCTGTGCTCCCATCCTCGACGCGTCCGGCGGTCCCCGACTACCCCTGTGCACCCGGCGAGCATCTCGGCAGGCGCTGCCTCGCGTCCGGCGAGCGGCCGACTACCCCTCGCACCCGGCGGCGCTGCTGCTCCTCCCCCATTCTCCCACTGCTCCTCCTCCTATCCCTCCATCACCCCGACTTCACTGCTCCCTCCGGCGGCCCTGTCAGCCACCCGAGCTCCTCCCAACTCCCATATCACCACCACCTCCATCATCCCTTAGACCCGACCTCCTCTGTACTTCTGTCCGGCGGCCCGTAGCAACTCCGGCCATCCTCCTGCCGTACTCCGGCCAGCCCCCTTCACTGTAAGTCTCTTTCTCCTCTCCCTCTTTCTTCTATATATATATATATATATCTATATCTATATATATATATATGTATATATATATGTATACATACATACGTATATACGTGAGTATATACATAAAATATATATATGTATCTAGTCATTTAATTAATGTTTAAAATATATATACCTTGTATAATGTATTGTGTGTGTATTCGCTATAATTTGTATATGTATATGTAATTGTAGGTATTTAACTATTGTGAATGTAATGGTATATAGTTAATCAATGTGTAGGTATGTATGTAAGTATAATTAATGCATATGAATATGCATAGCATTTATTTAATTAATATTTAAATACATAATGTATAGTATATTATGTATGAATGTATATAATTAGTGTATATATATGTATAAGTATATATTTAATTTGTATATGTATATTTATGCATTTTATATATATATATACTTAGTATTTAATATTTTGGTATATGTATATATGCATATTTTGTATACTTAGTATATTCTCAATATTTCTAATTGGTATATATGAGTATATATATATAATTAGTCTATGTATAATTGTTAATCTGTATGTGTGTAATAAATTAAATGTTAATGTATATATATAACTAATGTATAGTTAATGAATATATTTAACTAATGTGTATACGTATATGTATATATATAAATCAATTTATATATATTTTTGGCATATACTTAGTATATATTTGTTATAAAAATGTATTGGTATATAATGTAAAGTGTATAATATAATTAGTATATATGTGTATGTATATGTTCGTGTATCCTTCCTATATATATATATATATATATATATATATACGTATTCAAAATATATTTTGTGTGTACGTATTAAATAAATATTAATCTGTAAAATTGGTATCTGTATTTTCAGTATATCTTGATAATTGTTAATTTAGTATATGTAAACAAATATATGGATGTTTTGATATAAGTGCTAATTTGGTATGTATATAATATATATATATATTTGTTTTGGTATTTTGGTTTATATATATGTGTACTTGTATACATAGTATAATTTAATATAATTAGTATTTTGGTATATATATATATATTGTATATGTATTTATATTGGTGTATATATATATTGTAAGTACTAAGGTAGTAAATAGATATATGTATATTTATATATCCCTACCAGTTGACCCTAGATTGACCAGTGCCATATCTGGCAGAGCCTCTGACTTCATGGATTGTGTGTTAGTATAGCCTCTGATACAAGTGTTATTGTGATATGTTTTTAGGACTGTTGGTTTACCCAGGGGATACTCTGGAACATGACATCCATAAATACCAGCTAAGGACCCAAGGCAAGTACATTCTCTGATAATTTCCAATTCTTGATAATTTCTATAAATTCAACAATCATGAAATGTTATATCTGAATCTTTGACACTGTGCTACACGGACTAGTATAGCTTGGATCTGCAGTCATGAGATGTTATCTTGATTTTCGTATTGACATTGTACACGACATGTATATTTAGACATCGTACATGATAGACTTGACTTGCTCGTGTATCGTGACGTGTCATGGTTGGATCCACAGTACTAGTTGGGGGCGGGGAAGTAGTTAGTAAGAAATGTGATCATAACCTCTTATTGTAGTATAGAAATTGTAAGTGTTAATCATGCTCTTCACCCATGATTAGCCAGGCCCTGTAGCTATCGTACATGTTCCCAAGCCGATCACATTTTGAAGCTACTATTTCAAACACTTAGAATATATTACAGTTCCCTATTTTTCATATACTACATCACCCGTATATGATATTGTTCCTTGTTCTTTTCATTTTCTTATATGCACTGACTGTATCTCATTGCCTATTTTACATGTCTCTTTACATTGCCTGTCTCTCTTAAATTGCCATTGCATTTATTTCACTGTCTTCTCAGTAGCTAGCATGACATGTTTTATTGTATTATAGACATTATCAATTAATGGAACTGTTATTTGAGAGTGTTGCTTTGCTCCTTCCTGACTGGAAATATTTTTCCAGACTATGCCTTAGAGGACCGCTGTCCGACACTTTATGGACCATATGGTGAGTAGCTGCAGACTTGGTAGTTTAGTTGTGATTCTGGAAGGTCTGGCAGGAGTTATTCTTTATTGTTAGTTCTTTAAGTAGACTATTGGTACCGGATTTGTCTCCGGCATTTTGATGATTCTTGGATATTGTTGAGTTAGAATATTACTTGTGGACTTGTGTTGTGTTTAATTTTAGTTTTACTATTCGAAATCTTATCGTGCTGTAATCCTGTGATTGAGTATGTGTTTATCTTATTTGTGTCATCCGTGCCTCCTAATGGAGATTGGATGCTTGCGTGACATTAGTTAGATAGTATCAAGACCTTGACAGCGTTCTACCGTCGATGCTGCGGCGTAGGCTGGACGTACCCACGCACTCGTGCCCCTAAACCGGGTGCGGGTCGTGACACGTTTTTAGTGGTGGCCCATGCAGGTCAGACTTCGCGAGTTGTGCGATGTCGTAGTAGTGTGACATCCTTGTTATACTACTGCGTGCCTGCAATAGGATCTAGGACATAGGATACTAGGACGAGAGCAAATACTCAATCACAATTCCTTGAGAGATTCCTGGGATGACCCCTGAGAATCTTGTTAATATTTCCAATTAAAATCATTCCCTTGTTCCGTCCATTCTCACTTATTAATGTTGAATTTGCTTGTTGTTATTGATTAGGTATTAAATTAGGATTTTGGCTTCATAGTAGGGTTTGATTTCATATCAAGGTGAATTTACAGACTAATTTATAGTATTATCTGATAACGCATGTCGATGAGGACAGTGAAAATGATTAACACTAGGGCTATAGGACTACAAGATACGGATTTAAATTTTTAATTGAGGATTGAAAGTAAATTTTAATTTTTGAATTTTGAGAAGTGAAATGTTGTCATTAAAACTTTTTGAGGAATTCAGATTCAATTCAATAAACCTAGACAAGTCTGTAAGGAATTTTTGTGATTAAGTTTTTCAGTATTTAGATAATTGATCTTGAGGAAAGTGTATGCATTTTTACTGTAAATTTATTTCGAGGAGTTATTTTGAGGAATTTTATTTGAGAAAAGGATTTTATAGTGAGAGAGATATATTAGTATATAAGTATATGAGATGCATGTGTAAGGATATGTTGCTTGAGCATGATAGTGATTTCACCGCCAACTGGCTTAGGTGTTCATCTAGGATTGTATTAGAGAGTGCAGTACTTAGTATGGTGTGTTGCATTGATATGCACTTGAGTGATAAGGATAACTAGTTTCAGCGATTGCAGTAGGTAAGAAAGCTAGCAGTGAGTGTATTTCTAGTAGAACTGTGGTACCTAGGGGATAGATGTATCAGACCATGGATGTATCTTTGACCTGTGCAATCACAACTAGGATTTATTTCCAATCTATTATCTTGAATGTTGCTTCTTTAGAACTATACTGTCCTTCCTTGATGATATCGCATTTTGTCTTAATTGATTCTTTGGGATTTGTCTTCAGGATATCACCGCAGACACGATCTATGAGAGCGGGAACATCAACTTTAGAGGGGCCTGCCACCTCTCCACCTGATGGATAGACAGCCGTAGTTCCTCCTACATCTCCGATGCACGTAGGTGATCCTCCTCCTCCACCTGTTAAGAAGATTGCCGCAGCTGTGACGGACAACCTTCCTCCTCCACCAACTCCGATTCCCGAAGGTTTGTCCATTGACGGAACGCAGATGTTTACCTTGATCCAAGGCATGGTAGATGCCCAGAGAGTGACGGCAGACGCTCAGCGAGTTCAAGCTGAGGCTTAGAGGATGCAAGCAGAAGTGCACCAGGCACAAACTGAGCTGATGAAAGAAAATATGGAGAATGCTCATCAAGTAACTCTCCAAGCCTTGGAGAGAGTAGCACAGTACCAGCAGTTTCCTGGCCAGCAGCAGAGATCAGGCACTATAGTGGATTTCAAGAGGATGATGCCTCGAGAGTTCAAAGGCACCGAAGGGATACTCTACGCCGACGACTGGCTAGAGGATATAGAGAGGAGCCTGCGATTGACCCAGATTCCGGAGAACTTGCAGATAGAAGCCGCTGGCAGTCAGATGTTCAATATCGCACTCACGTGGTATCGCACAGAACCGAGAATTTCTGCGCAAGGACTTACTTGGGAGACCTTCAAGGAGCTCTTCAAGGAGAAGTTCTTTCCCGACGTGGCATTGGAAACCCTGGAAGGTCAGTTTCATGACTTAGTTCAAGGAAACATGTCGGTCGACGAGTACGCTGCAAAATTCTGTAGATTGAGCCGTTTTGCATCGTCCATGATTCGAGATCCAGGAGATCGAGCCCGGAAATTTAGAAAGGGACTGACAAAAGAGATTAAGTCGCGCACTTCTGGTCGTCGTACCGCTACCTTTGAGGCTATCTTGATGGATGCTCAGATTGCAGAAGAGGATCTGGATCTCAGGCCTAAGAGGAGTCACAATACTTTTGGAGATACGAATGGTAGCATAAGACCAGCCAAGCATCCCCGTATTCAGCACCAACAGCAGTACCAAGTACCATTTCATATTCAGCAACAACCAGGGACATTTCATCATCCACCGCAGTACCTAGCACCAGTTCCTATCCAGCAACATCCATGGGCGTATCAGTATCAACAACAGTACCAGGCACCAGTCCGTGTTCAGCAGAATCAGCAACCGCCTCCAAGAGAGACACGGCAGACTTGTTATTTCTGTAAGAAGCCAGGTCACCTTTGGGAGAGCTGTAGAACGAGGCTAGGACTTTGTTTGTACTGCGGCGCTGCGGGACATCGAGTAAGGGATTGTCTTCTAGCCTCTTATCTTCCCGGCCAGCGCACAACTTCAGATTATAGAGATCCAGTTAGGTTACTTGTGGAACCGTATATTGCTCAGCACCCGCAAAGGGAACCACCCCAGCAGGGCGGGCATTTGCGATGACGGTCGAGGAGACCGATATTGCAGGTAATGTGTTAGCAGTTTCTGTTCTTTCCTTTATTCTGTTCCTACCTATTTGATTGATTGATTGCTTAGTACAATAGTTGTATGCATGATTTTCTTGTTAGAATGTAGTTAGTAGTACCCCTGATACATAGACTGTAACACCATAACAAATGAGACCATAACCGTGTATGTTCCCCCTAGATTGTATGTGGTATGACTATAGGTAGAATTTTCTTAGACCGTGATTATTGGTGTTGACTGTAGTAAAGATTCATGAAGAGGTTATTACTTGACAAGAGGAACAAGATGATTAAAATTTGAGGATAAATATTGATTTAAATAAATGGTTAAGAAATTAACATTGCATAATTGGTGGTTTATTAATTCCAGAAAGATTATGACATGATTAAATGGATTATTAAAATTTGGAAATTTTGGGAGACTATCATAATATTTATTTGATTGCAAGTTAGGATTCTTTTTGAATTTTATAATTGGATGTTGCATTTGGAGAATCCTTAAGTATCATATTGTTGAGCATTTTGAGGAAGAGAAAATTGAGAAATAAAATTTAGATGGATAAATGTTTAAATTTAAATTTGTGGGACGAGATTTCATTTTATACTTGTGCATTGAAAAATCAAATGTAAGGAGTGAATATTAAATTCCGAGTATTGAATTATTAACAAAAACTTTCAAGGAAATTTTGATGGACTTTGATTTTTTTTACTTTGAGGATTTTTCAGGTTATACAACAATTTTAGAATTTTGAAATTGCGAAAGGACATTGTGGATTATTAAAAGATTTCATGGATGATAAATTTAAATTTGCGGGAATAATAATGTGTATGATTAAACACTAGTATGAGGATTTTAAATTTCGAGGACGAAATTCTTTTAAGGTGGGTAGACTTGTCACTACCACATTCTGAAAACAGGGGTAATTTCAACTTTTTACAATATTTAATATTATGGTAGTTATAATTAAATAATTGCATGATAATATTTTTTTAATTTAAATAATTATGTGTGATGAGTAATTAAATATAGTATTAGATGCAGTGCTCATTTATTTTTAGCTAGCAGACTGACCTAGAAGCCAGTATACGAACACCTGTCAGGACTTGTGGAATTATGTAATTAATTGTTTTATTTATAATTTAATTTTTGGATATTTTTATTAATTACTGTATTTTATTTAATATTTGTGCATTGCCTTTGCTTCGATATTTGAAGCGCTACCCTGACTTTTGTCTTCCAACAAATTTCACCATCTTGCCCTAGACATGCCCGCCTTCAATTCTGTTATTTTTGCAACTCATAATTATGCTCCCTGTGCATTATTTCTAGCCGCACAAAAATCGTCGCAGACGTTTATTTTTAAATTCCTATTTTTGTTTCGTTGTGCGTTCCAATCGAAAATTGGAGGCCATCTTGACCTATTTTTTGTGCGGCCCAAATTAGGAAAATATTCTGTTCTGAGTCTTCTTCAATATTGGTATTGATGACCTGACCTGATTTTGGCTCCATGTACTCCTAATTAATTGTTGAACACAACTTGCATTTATTTATTTTTAAATTGAGGATACTATTTTATCTGATTCTAAAATCCCAATTTAATTCCAGTGCCCTGCTAATTTAAGCCCGTACCCAACTTACAGCGCCCCTGACCCTACAAAACACCGGACCCCAAATCGCCCGCCAAATTTTCGTCATTTTATGTGTTTGTGCAATTTCCCAAATTTAAGGGGGCTAAATTGCAAATTTGCATTTTGTGGCCTCACCCAATTATTTTAACCGATGAGGAATCCTTAATATTTTAATTAAACCTCACCCTAAATCCCCTATGAATTATTTCCCTCATGTTCAATCTAGACCACTCATTTAGAGGGTCAATCACAACCCTCCATCAAAATTCCCTCATCCTATATAATGACATGTCTACCTCAAACCCTAATCCCAAGAAACCTAGGATTCCCCACCTTCACAAGCCTCCTCATCCCCTCTCTCCTACGTAGGATTTTTCTTCTCTTCTCCTTCTTCCTTTCTTCTTCTCTTTTCTTTCTCCTTCTCTTCCTTTCCTTCTTCTTCTTCTTCTTCTTCTTCTTCTTCTTCTTCTTCTTCATTACTTAGTTTGAATTTGAAAAAGGAAAACGAGGGGGAAAACCTTGGAGTACTGTTCATTTCCTTCACCACATCAGCCCGACCTCCGGCGTTGGCTGCCCCGACCACCCGGCGGCCCTCTTCCCAGCCGACCCGCCGGCCTACAGCCCAGATCTCCCCGCTGCTCGAACTCCTCCACCCGCCGGCCTCCCTGCTGCTCGAGAGCCCCGACCATTCCTTGTTCCCGGCGGCCGAGGCTGTGCTCCCATCCTCGATGCGTCCGGTGGTCCCCGACTACCCCTGTGCACCCGGCGAGCAACTCGGCAGGCGCTGCCTCGCGTCCGGCGAGCGGCCGACTACCCCTCGCACCCGGCGGCGCTGCTGCTCCTCCCCCATTCTCCCACTGCTCCTCCTCCTATCCCTCCATCACCCCGACTTCACTGCTCCCTCCGGCGGCCCGGTCAGCCACCCGAGCTCCTCCCAACTCCCATATCACCACCACCTCCATCATCCCTTAGACCCGACCTCCTCTGTACTTCTGTCCGGCGGCCCATAGCAACTCCGGCCATCCTCCTGCCGTACTCCGGCCAGCCCCCTTCACTGTAAGTCTCTTTCTCCTCTCCCTCTTTCTTCTATATATATATATATATATATATCTATATATATATATATATATGTATATATATATGTATACATACATACGTATATACGTGAGTATATACATAAAATATGTATATGTATCTAGTCATTTAATTAATGTTTAAAATATATATACCTTGTATAATGTATTGTGTGTGTATTCGCTATAATTTGTATATGTATATGTAATTGTAGGTATTTAACTATTGTGAATGTAATGGTATATAGTTAATCAATGTGTAGGTATGTATGTAAGTATAATTAATGCATATGAATATGCATAGCATTTATTTAATTAATATTTAAATACATAATGTATAGTATATTATGTATGAATGTATATAATTAGTGTATATATATGTATAAGTATATATTTAATTTGTATATGTATATTTATGCATTTTATATATATATATATATACTTAGTATTTAATATTTTGGTATATGTATATATGCATATTTTGTATACTTAGTATATTCTCAATATTTCTAATTGGTATATATGAGTATATATATATAATTAGTCTATGTATAATTGTTAATCTGTATGTGTGTAATAAATTAAATGTTAATGTATATATATAACTAATGTATAGTTAATGAATATATTTAACTAATGTGTATACGTATATGTATATATATAAATCAATTTATATATATTTTTGGCATATACTTAGTATATATTTGTTATAAAAATGTATTGGTATATAATGTAAAGTGTATAATATAATTAGTATATATGTGTATGTATATGTTCGTGTATCCTTCCTATATATATATATATATATATATATATATATATATATATATATATATATATGTATACGTATTCAAAATATATTTTGTGTGTACGTATTAAATAAATATTAATCTGTAAAATTGGTATCTGTATTTTCAGTATATGTTGATAATTGTTAATTTAGTATATGTAAACAAATATATGTATGTTTTGATATAAGTGCTAATTTGGTATGTATATAATATATATATATATATTTGTTTTGGTATTTTGGTTTATATATATGTGTACTTGTATACATAGTATAATTTAATATAATTAGTATTTTGGTATATATATATATATATTGTATATGTATTTATATTGGTGTATATATATATTGTAAGTACTAAGGTAGTAAATAGATATATGTATATTTATATATTCCTACCAGTTGACCCTAGATTGACCAGTGCCATATCTGGCAGAGCCTCTGACTTCATGGATTGTGTGTTAGTATAGCCTCTGATACAAGTGTTATTGTGATATGTTTTTAGGACTGTTGGTTTACCCAGGGGATACTCTGGAACAGGACATCCATAAATACCAGCTAAGGACCCAAGGCAAGTACATTCTCTGATAATTTCCAATTCTTGATAATTTCTATAAATTCAACAATCATGAAATATTACATCTGAATCTTTGACACTGTGCTACACGGACTAGTATAGCTTGGATCTGCAGTCATGAGATGTTATCTTGATTTTCGTATTGACATTGTACACGACATGTATATTTAGACATCGTACATGATAGACTTGACTTGCTCGTGTATCGTGACGTGTCATGGTTGGATCCACAGTACTAGTTGGGGGCGGGGAAGTAGTTAGTAAGAAATGTGATCATAACCTCTTATTGTAGTATAAAAATTATAAGTGTTAATCATGCTCTTCACCCATGATTAGCCAGGCCCTGTAGCTATCGTACATGTTCCCAAGCCGATCACATTTTGAAGCTACTATTTCAAACACTTAGAATATATTACAGTTCCCTATTTTTCATATACTACATCACCCGTATATGATATTGTTCCTTGTTCTTTTCATTTTCTTATATGCACTGACTGTATCTCATTGCCTATTTTGTATGTCTCTTTACATTGCCTGTCTCTCTTAAATTGCCATTGCATTTATTTCACTGTCTTCTTAGTTGCTAGCATGACATATTTTATTGTATTATAGACATTATCAATTAATGGAACTGTTATTTGAGAGTGTTGCTTTGCTCCTTCCTGACTGGAAATATTTTTCCAGACTATGCCTTAGAGGACCGCTGTCCGACACTTTATGGACCATATGGTGAGTAGCTGCAGACTTGGTAGTTTAGTTGTGATTTTGGAAGGTCTGGCAGGAGTTATTCTTTATTGTTAGTTCTTTAAGTAGACTATTGGTACCGGATTTGTCTCCGGCATTTTGATGATTCTTGGATATTGTTGAGTTAGAATATTACTTGTGGACTTGTGTTGTGTTTAATTTTAGTTTTACTATTCGAAATCTTATCGTGCTGTAATCCTGTGATTGAGTATGTGTTCATCTTATTTGTGTCATCCGTGCCTCCTAATGGAGATTGGATGCTTGCGTGACATTAGTTAGATAGTATCAAGACCTTGACAGCGTTCTACCGCCGATGCTGCAGCGTAGGCTGGACGTACCCACGCACTCGTGCCCCTAAATCGGGTGCGGGTCGTGACAGTATTTAGGAGGGAAAGGGACCTCATCCCAAATAACGGGATAAGGCTGGTTGATTCCCAATCTTGAGCTGATCTTTGTGCTTCAAGGAATCAAATTAGGCTTTCAACTCTCGTACTGCCTGTATTGGATCTTCAGCCGGTAGCGGGATCACGGAGTGATGAGGGATCGGTTGTATTACAACTCCAACAGTAGGCAGTATATTCTCTGAGTTAGGAAGTGGGGGAGCTGCTGACTCTTGATCTAGAGCAGGCTCCTGATTCATATTGGATAGTGGTAAGTCCACCCCCATACGTATCTGAGTTGGAGGGACTGATGCTTGAGCCATAGCAGCTGTGTGTTGAGTCAGCATCATCTGGTGCATATTCTCCATCATGGACTGTATCTCCTTCAGAGATGTCTCCAGTACAGCAATGCGTTGCTCAGTATTTCCTGACAGGGAAGCTTCCTCGCGTTCATCTCCAATGGCATAAACTCCCATTTCTCTGGATGTCATTGAAGGGCTAGTATAGGTCTCTGTAGAGAACGGCTCTATATTTTCAGCATCTGATTCGGGAAACTGGCGACCCCCAGTATCGAAATCAGAAGAGTACGAAGCCGGTTGTTGTGACTTCGAACGGGTATTTCGGAACACCCCAGCTTCAGTATTCTTAAGGAGCTTGTCGAATCTCCTTTGGCTTGGAGTTCTAGAGGGATGACGTCTTGAGTTCGACCTTCCTCCTGGATCATGTGAAGCCATGTTCACTGATGCATGTGCGGGTTCTTCTTCCTGGAAAGACAGAGAGTAGTTTAATCGGTCGAAAACTGACCGTTTTGCTTCAGAACAACAATAATTAACTACAATCCTATGACTATTACAATAGTGCTCCCTAAGAGGCGTAATAGACATGCTGGATGATCCCCTATCCTTGTATTTCTGGATCAGATATTCACGCAAGTCAGGAGTTTTAACAGAAGAAGAAGATGGCTTGTTCCTCTTATTTACATCAGTTGGCATGCGGATATTGGGAACCATAACTTTTCTCTTGCCACCCGTATACAACAGGTTAGCCATCTGAGTAGCAGATAATCCCCGAGGAGCGTGTTGCTCCGCCAATCGAGTTTTCTTTACGCTGAGGGGTTTAACCTGGCGTAATTTGGAACTCTGCTCAGGTTGGCGTACAACTGAAGAGGTCCTCAATCGGCCATCAGCTTCTCGTGTAATCTGGACGGCGGGCAGATTCTTCTTTTGCTGGCGTAAAGGCCGAGACCGCCACTTGTTTTTCCTTGCGTAGATTGCAGGGACCATCTGCTTTTTCGCGGAAAGCAGATGCATTCTTACGCGCAAATCATGTTTGGAATTTCTGATTTGGCGCTAAGGCATTATCAGAAATCTTGTCTGCCACGTTACAGACGAAAGACTGAATTTTACACGCAGAGTGCGAAGTAGACTTCTGGACTAGCACTGAGGCATCACCAGAAGTTTTGTCTGCCATGTCACAGACGAAAGACAGAGTTTTATGTGCAGAGCGCAGAGTAGAATTCTGGACTACCACTGAGGCATTGTCAGAAGTTTTGTCTGCCACGTCACAGACGGGAGACAGAGTTTTATGCGTAGAGCGCAGAATAGACTTCTGGACTAGCACTGAGGCATTGTCAGAAGTTTTGCCTGCTACGTCACAGACGGGAGATAGAGTTTTACGAGCAGAGCGCGAAGGTTGCGCAGCTACAACCTGGCTGGTCGGAGAAACCGAAGAGTCGACAGGAATGGTAGGGGATGTCCTGGGCATCCAGACCTTACGCAGCTTCTTGTTGTCTTGGACAGAGAAAGAGAGTGAGAGCTACCCCCTTCTCGAAGCATATCTTCGTAGGCAGACTGGTCGAACTGGACGACTAAGCTCTTCTTCATGGATCCTACTGATACTGCATCGTGTTGAGCAATTGCTTTCTCGTCAGATGAGAAAGAGGTCCCCAGCAGAGTCGCCATCTTGTGTTTTATAATAAACGGAAGAAATAAAACTAGGTTTATACAAAACCCTTTCTTAGGTTTACAAACAAGAAGTACTATTAATCCTATACGAGGATGTTAAGTACACATTTTTAATCTGGGTAAATATTACTATAGGAGTCTGATCTGCAGTCGATCACTTTGTCCCTTGGACCACACGATAATGAAGAAGTACCGTAGAAGAAGGAGATGCTTCAAAGATTGTAAGAGGGAGTGGATGCTTGATATATAAATCGTCGATTGCTACTCTCTATCTGAGCTCTTCTCTCTCAAAAATCAATTTTCGCCTTTCGACCTCTATTCTCCCAATTTTCCCCCTTTCAACCTTGGACCTCTGTCAATAGAGTTTTCTATTTATAAGGTTTTAGTGACAGTAACCGTCCAGTCGGCGTAGAAGCCGGATAGTGGAGAGTATGGCACTTTTTACGCAACGGTTATAATAACTGTCACCCACGTATAGATGATCTTCTGATTAAGCATGTGACGCGTGTCCCATGATGAGAAAATGCGTATAACTGCTGCAAAGATCACGGCATGATAGCCACGTAGGTAACTGCCTCTCGCGTAAAAAAGGTTGGCGTAGAAGCCAATAACTGTCACCATGGCGTAGAAGCCAAATAGGCGTAGAAGCCTTGTAGGCGTAGAAGCCTGATGTTGTATGGATAGGTAGCTAGCGTAAAAGATAGCTGTTCCTCCTTCTTTGACTGAGGCCTTGAGCATATTCTGGACAAAATAGCCTTATCACGCACAGATGCAAATATAGCCTGAGTTGGCGTATTTTAAGGAGATAGCGTACAGCGTGCTCCTTATAGCTGAAAGTAGCCCGGTGGCGTATTCCAAGAAGATAGCGTATAGCGTGCTCCTATAGCTGAAAATAGCCTGATAGCGTAATGTGCAGGGGTGATGATGTTGACGTATTAGCCGTAATTATGGCTTGCCCAGTCTTTGGAGATATAATCAAATCTCGTGTATTAAATGCAGAGATTTGCCACCATTCTGAGCATTAAATGCAGAGATTTGTCTCAAGCTCTGTACGAAGATCTGCTACCATTCTGAGCATTAAATGCAGAGATGTGCCTCGAGCTCTGTACGAAGAGCAGCTTTTGATGTGACACCTCATTTTGTCTTCTGTTGAGCATAAAAGCTCACATCTGCCTGTGTAAAACTAGGCAGCATATTCTCTTGTACGCGTAAAAGCACTTTGTATCAGGGAAACGTCACTAAACGACGGTTTGGGTCTCTGTGCTGCACCATCATTACAGTCGTCGTCTGGATAGTCGTGCAGTACTCTTTTGTCAGGTGTCAGGTTCACTGCATGATCTGACAGATTCATTCAAGGAATACGAAGCGTTCCTCGTACACTTCCATGCTGCATTAAAAGCGAATGAGTTTTACGCCATAAAGGCGGTATAATCCCTTTTTACGCTGAAGTAGCCTGGAAATACTACATTACGCGGATTTGTCCTTGAGCTTGTATTTTATGCTGTACTTAGCGAAAAAGCTCTATTGTACGCCGATGGCTCTGAAGTTATATTTTACGCTGCCCAGCACTGAAATGATGCGTATTACTCTTCAGCGTATTTTTTATACTTCTACACTAGGCAAGTACACATTGCATGACATAGAGAAACTCTTTGATTTTAGTTCTTTCTTTTTTACTTGTATTTTATTAGTCTATTATGTGTACATTATGATTCTAAACACTTTTAATAGTTGAAGTTTTCGGTTTTGATGGATAGATTCGTGTAGATCTACATTTTTGTTAAGGGTTTTTATGGATTTCAAAAGTTTTTCTTGGTTTTGATCTATTAAAATAAAATAATTTAGAAAAACAAGTTTTTATGGTTGATAGAGCAATCCATTTCAGGCATTTTGGCTTTTGGTTCACTTGATTTGGAGAAAAAATAAAGTTTTTATGGAGAAAACAATTTTTGATTTTTGGAGTTTTTTGTCATGGTTGAACTTGCTGTCTGGAGAAGACGAAGTTCTCATGCGACTAGCGCAATATACGGCCGGGGCTTTCATGCGACATGATCTTTATGTGGCTTGAGCTCTGTGCCACATATATCTTCCAGCATGCGTCCATCTTATTGGATGAATGAGTGATTATTTCATAAAGTATTTGTAAAACCCCAAAATTTTAATAAACTGTATTAGTTATTTTAATTAATTAATTATTTTATTTATAGTAATTAGTGGCTAAATAGAGAAAATAAATTTTATTTAATTTTTATTTGAGATGTTTGTGCATTTAGGGGATTTATGGAGCCATTATAAAATTTTTCCTAATTTATTTCATGTAGGAGACCCTTTGGACAGTTGCAAGCTTAATGGTATGCACATATTTAATTTCTAGAATTTTCTAGGTATATATATATATATATATATATATATATATATATATATATATATATATATATATATGTAGTTTTTTCTAAAAAGAAATTAGAAAAGAAAAAGAAAGAAAAAGAAAAGAAAAAGGGAAAAGGGAAAAGGGAAAAGGGAAAAAGAAAAAGAAAAAGAAAAAGAAAAAGAAAAAGAAAAAGAAATGGGTTGGATCCTAATGGATCCAAACCCAAACCCTTAAACCCGCCCAACCCGACCCGCTTATGAGAATAAGAAAACAGCAGCAGCAGCTGTTTGTGAAAACCGCTCCCCCCCGCGGTTTTCCCCCCCTTCCGCGTGGTTTCACCCCTCCCCCACCGTCTCTATCCTTTATATATCTCCCCAAACCCTAAACCTACTCCATCTCCTTCCACTCCAGACCGACGCCGAGCTCCGGCCTGACCGCCACACAGCCGCCTGGGCGCCGGAGCCGCCACCGCGACCGCCGCACGTCGTGCGCTCGCGAGCATCGCCGTACAGGAAATTTTAGCAACGTACCTGTGTTCCCGCTCCGTTTCTTGTGCCCTCACTCGACCAAACTCGACCCGTCTTCGTCGGTATGTTCACCACCTATCCCTCTCTAATTCCTGTATATTAGTTTACCTAGTTCAGCGCGTAAACCTAGGCAAAAACAACGCCCAAGTTGACGGAAAATGATAACTTTTGGGAACGCAGAAAACTGCGATAAACTACCTATGTTCCCGGACTTGTATCTCCCACCACAGAGATCCGAATTCAGTTTTTTTATTGGTATGCGAAGACCACCTAACCTAGTTTATTTTCTCTCAAATACAATATTTTATTTGTTGCTGCATGTTAAAATAAATTAGGTAGAAAAATCCCAAAACTTATTTTTTCCAAAATTTAGAAATTGTGATACGGAGCGCGCCCCGCAAAACGGGACCGCCCCGTAGTGTACCAAGTATACAAAAAGGTGCGCACAGTATACCCGGATGTGTGGGAATTCACGAAAACTGATTTGGGCGCATGTGCGCGTCGGAATCAGCATGTATGCGCAGAAAATTCCCAGTGTCGTGACTTTTATAAAAGTCATGCGCATTTTGTGCACGCTCGTCAGAATGCGACAAAACTTGTGCCACTGGACTCATCGCTGGTCCTGTGACCCAAGCAGGACAAGGTTGTAGATAGCAGAGATAAACCCTTGAATCCTTTGAGCATTCTCAATGCCAACATAATCGATGATCTTATTGAAGATGCGGGGGTTCAAGATTGTGTTCTCAATGAAGAGATAGGGGTTATCCTGCAGGAACCAAAGCCTACAGCTATTTGAGGCATTACCGAAAGCCTCTATCAAGAGAAGCTCAACTGGATGGCTTCCTTTCTGTTTGGCTACGCCGATGGGTGGTGCCTGGCATCGCGTCTGCGGATCACATTCATCGCAATACCTTATGGCCTGCAGTGCGTTTGGTATTTGGAGTGAGATTGGGCCTGCTCCCTGCAATGGTGTGCAGGATTCAAGCTGGCCTGAGGGCCATTACTGAGGGACTGCTGGCTGATGATACATAGCGTGAAGGATATCCCAGAGTGGAATTGCCATTCTTATATCTGATGGGATGGTTAATCCTTCACAACACCAGAGTGATACCTCCCGGATCGGCCAGTGGTTCAGGCAATAACGTCCTGTTGAATTACATGAATTCTTCTTGGAATGTGACTAGCGTCATAGACTGTCGGCTAGCACTAAATTTTGCCCATAGTTGGAAGTTCTTCTGCATCGTCCCCCCTTACATGTCAATCATCAGGGGACGAAACTTTACGATGCAGGTCAGGGGAAGACTATTCTTTCTTCTGAAGCCTTTTACTGGTTGGTCTACATTAGACCTTCCCATCTGCTGTACAAAAGTGAGGACCACTGCTACTTGGAGCCTTATCTACCTAGCCATTTTGCCAGGCAATTTGGGTATGATCAGTTGCATGTGGGGAATCCTATCACCAGCTTCAAGTTCAAAGGTGGATTTATTGATGGAGCTAGAGGATGACGATACTTCAAAATGGGTTGTATTAGAGCAACCTTTGCTGTGCCCGCGACTTCTCTCTCCATGGAGCTGCACATTCTTCACTCGTACGCACAGTTTTTTGTGTCCATCAATACCTTCCATCGTGATTTTGATGTTCATGGACGTTTCAGGATGCCCTCACATAGGTCCACTGGGAGAGAGGAGATACCATCTGTCTCCTCTGATGAAGGTGATGAAACCACCGGTGCAGATGATTGTTTGTTGATTTTACCGAGAGGCGTAATAGCTCCGCCAGCAGAGCCTCTCATAATCTCCGGTAAACAAAAGGCTTCCACTCTGAAAGAGCCTTCCCCCGCAAGAAGAAGCTGACTATCGGAGGTCCTAAAAGGACTTCCACCAAGGGAGCCTCTAGGAGTGAGCCAATTATTTCCCCTGTTGGGGATGATTCTTTGATCAGGGGTCCTTCGCCTTTTAGAGAGGGAACCTCCATAGTTCCAGCTGACAGTGCTGGAGATTCTTTGCCCGCTACTGCTGTCGCTACCACCGTTATTGGTAGTGCTTCTAGATCACTTTCGAGGCCGAGCATAATAAGAATCAATATACCTTTACCAAGACAAATAATGGGACTAGCCCCTCCTTCGTTTGTAAGTATTTCGAGCAAGATTCCACCCGATGATCCTCGAGTAGATCTGGGTGACGACTGAGATGACTACCCTCAAACGTCAGTTGGTGCACCCTCTTCTCCAGGTATGACAGCTTGTTTAGCATCATTAAGAAATGATTTAGCTTTACAGGCTGCAGATGCAACATACATACCATCGGCCATGGGTAAATGTTGTCTTCCCGCTTTCTTCAGGAAAATTAACATCAAATTGATATTAACTTTCTCTTATCTTATTTTCAGGAGAAGACATCTCTGGGGAGGGCGGAGACACAACTTCTGATTTTGATGCAGATCCAGCTAATGAAACAACGACGCTTGACGTCGATGAAGCATACTTTGAAACTGCTGATCTTTCATCTGCAACATTCTCGAGTGTCATCCCGCCAGTAGCAGTTCAAATAACATCAGAGGAGGATGAACCTACCATTTTGACCGTGCCTCCTTTGTCAAGCATGACAGCAACTTCAACCGTTGTTGGTGTCTCTTCTTTTGTCGCGCCATCTGTTGAAGCAACGATTGTGGCAACATCCTCTACAGTCCTTCTGAAAAAGAGATTTACCGATATTGCGGCCACTCCCAGCGTACATTCGATCTTTACTATGCTAGTTGAACAATACACTAGCATATTATACCTCACTTTGAAAGAATTGATATGCATGGTGCTGGAGAAGAATCTAGGCTTTGATGCTCTGAAGACGTCCTCCAAGCTCACTATAGCGCCGATTAGAAATTTCAATGACGTTGAAAGAGCTGATGCGCTAGAGCAAATAGTTAATGGTTTAGAACAACCCATTAACGAATATTTGCAACTATCCTGAGGCAGCATCAATGACTTGGTTCAGGCTGAGTACGACTCCCTTACTGCAGAATTTGCTCAGAAGACTGAAACTTTAAACAAATCCATCCAGGAATATCAACAGGAGATGGAGAAAGAGCGAGCAGTATTGGTGGAGAGTATTCCTCAGCTGGCTCAGTGCTAGGCCGAATGTGAGGGATATAAAGTGAGGGTTCGAGAATTGGAAGCTGAACTTGCTCAAACCAGGGAGAGGCTTCTCAAGGCATCGGTAGTTCGTGATGTATTTGAGGGCCAAGTGAAGACATCCCAACAGAACTTGACACATACGGGTGTCATCCACACAAGTTTTATTGATTCTTTGTCCGAACTATATCTCTTGAGAAGTGATGAAGCAAGGCTGGAACGGGCTCGCACCAACATCTTGAACTCGAGGAATGAGAGGATGGCTACTTTGGCACAACAGATTCGCGATTTAATTGCACCTCCCCAATGATGTACTTTTTACTTTTTTTGCTCCTTATTTTCTCAGAGATAATAAAGATACATTTTCTGACTTTGTGGACCCATCACTTTAGAATATAAATGATAGGCTAAGATAAAAGTGATATCAGAGGTAATATGAACATGATATACTTTCGGTAAGGTTTGGCTGAATGTAGATCTATTCAGGGGTAATATGAACCTGATAGAAGATAATCCAACTAAATTTGTATATAAAACACTATCAGAGGTAATATGAACATGATAGATTTACAAATTAGTTAAGCATATCTATTTAGAGGTCACATGAACCTGATAGAATATGATTCAGCTAACCTTTGTACGTAATATCACCAGAATAAGATCTTCGTCATACCCCATTAAGAAAAGGAGATCAAGCATAGTACTTTTTTTTAGGGATTTGCCGTTGATAGGAGCCATTATCAAAACTTTATTAGGCTTGGCTCATCTGTAAGCGCCATTTGAGAATGTTGTTTCAATCACATAAGGGCCCTCCATTTCTTTGCGATTGTTCGTGTAGTACAATATCGTATTTGTTGAGGACATCCCACTGGGGGATCTTTGGTGGACCTATTATTTGTTGCGCACGTTGAGTGCAAATAATAAGTTTGAAACAAGCCCTATCAGAGGTAATATGGACGTGATAGGTTTTGTGGGTAGTAAAGATATCCTACTGGGGGACTTTTTGTAGACCCATCACTTTTCGCGCACGTTAGTACAAGTAATAGGTTTGAGACAAGTCCTGAAAGAGGTGATATAGATGCTGTAAAACATGACACTGTGGGGATAGTGGAGAGACATATTTCAGATATAATATGAATATGACCTGGCTTTTTTCTTTGCTGGAGAAAACGAGGATAGTTCAGAGATAATATGGACATGAACAATTCGTTTCCATTGCGGGAATCCCACTGGGGGTTTTTTGTGGACCTATTACTTCTTGTGCACGATAGTGCAAATAAGTTTAAGACAAGCCCTGCCAGAGGTAATATGGACGTGTCAGTTTTTGTGGACTTAACACCACTGGCGTACTTAGAGTTAAGTATGGGTGCTAAGTTGAGATGACAACCGATATCAGAGGTAATATGGACATGATAATCGATAGCCAAAACTCGAAAGATTTACTCAGAGGTAATATGGATATGACAAACTCAGCCTGAGAGAAATCTTATGACAGCAGTTCAGAGGTAATATGGATGTGAACTAGTGTCCAAAAACCTCATTTGAGGAGTGATTCGTTGAGTGAGGTCTATCCGAACATGAAGATAGACCAAAGGATTGCTCCATTGGGGACATTGATGGGATGATGGCTCAGAGGTAATATGAACATGGTTAGCGTCTAACGAGATTGGTTTGACTAGTCACTGTAGGAGTGCGCAAGTAGACCTAAAGATTGCTTCGCTGGAGAGATTTTAGGGACTCATCATCCATTGCGTATCCGGTACTCTTGGATACGGATGATGGTTTCTCTTCTTTACAAGAATTTGTAACGAAGTAGAAAATGTTGTACATAGCCACTTGCTGGGGATGAAGAACCAAGATTTGATTCGAACACCTGGGTTGTGGACTTATTACCCATGGTGTACCTTAAGTACAGATAATAAGCTGAAATGACTAGCACTACCAGGGGTTATGAAAACGTGATAGTAGAAAGTCGGAGAGCAGAACTTTACTCAGTGGTGATATGGACATGGAAAAGTTCTGAAAATATCTTACTCGGAGGTATTGTGGACGTGTTAAGATATGACTTTGTGGGGGTAAAAAAAAATAGGACAGAGATAATATGGAAGTGACTATTTTTATGGTGATAGATTTACTCTACCGGAGAAAGTGGAGAGACATAGTTCAGAGGTAATATGGACGTGAACTGATCGATAGCAACAACCTGGGAGGTTTGCTCAGAGGTCACTTGGACATGGCAAACTCAGTTGGAGAAAAACATGTTTGGACAACAGTTCAGAGGTAATATGAACTTGAACCGATGTCCAAAAAATTTACTGGAGAGTGATTTGCTGAGTGGGGATAGACCTGAAGGTTGTTCCTCTAAGAAGATTTTAGGGACTCATCATCCGGTACTTCTTGAGGGAGCAAATTGCCACGTTGGAGTGAGATCAATTTGTAGTGACCGTCTTCTCGTTTATAAATGCAAAGTGATGACTTTGGCGTCAATCAACTCCTGGATTATCCTTTTTAGTACATAGCATGCCTTTGTGGGGTGATGAATGTATCGATGAAAGAGATAATATTCTGGGTCATCAACCTTGCCAGCCCTTTCAGGGTATCTGATGTTGGGTAGCCGAAGTTTATTTTCCTTCATCAATATATTGAAGATTTCAATAATGTCATCCTCGTTGAAGAAGAAAGTCCCCTTTGGTTTTTGGGCTTCCGATACCTGAGTCGTATGGTCTTTAGGAAAGATGGTCATAGTTGTGTCATCTTCAGACTCAGAGGGAATTCTACCCCCATCTTCGGATGCTGCTCTGTTTTGTCGAGGGAGACTACCCCCAGACATGTCGTTATCTGGTTCTTCTTCTTCTTTTTGTTTGCCTTTGTCCACAGAAGTTGATTTAGAAGGACCTGCCTCTGGTATTACAGGATCAGACTCTGGAGGTTTAGAGTTTGCGAGAGATACGGTATATCCTAACCCAAAACGAGTTCGTTGACAGTAAGGATCACCATGCAACGATATTTGCCTGCCTTTTCCATAATTGAGGCCTTGCTTCAACTTCAAATCATAACCCATGTTTTACATAATCTTTAAAGCCTGTGGGCTATATCTGTGGATTTGTATTTTCCCAACATCAGACTCGTGAGAATCTTTTTGTATAATTGGTCTATTCCGCATTCGACCGAAGACTATTAGATGCTGATCGTTCCGAGGAGGTGGAACAATAAAGATAGATTCTTTATGTGGCCTATATGTCGTGACGACATTAGATGTTGACGCTACTTCCCACATGATCTCCCCACGCTTGGTAGTTAGGGGCACTAAATATTGATTTTGACCCCTGTCTTTGCGTTTCTGGATCAAGAAATTACGCAAATCAGGGGGACTAATAGAAGAAGAAGAAGAAGGCTTATTCTGCCTTTTTTATTAGTAGGAAGATATATATTAGGAATCATAACCCTTTCTCTGCCATAGGAATATAGCAGTTCACCCATGTGAGTAGCATACGATCCATCATCCTTCTGATGAGCGTATTTTCCCGTAAAATGGGTCTTCTTTACGTGGACAGGCTTATCCTGGCATAATTTGGAGTTTGGCACTGGTTCGCGTAAAACAGGAAAAGTCCTCAAGCGGCCTCCAGCGTCACGAGTAATCTGAAGAGTGGGCAACTTCTTCTCTTGTGGGCATAAAAGCCTAGCGGTTGGGAGATCCGCACTCGTTTTCCCTTGATGTGATCCCAGGGTCCATCTACCTCATCATAGATGGGAAATGTACTTTTACGCGCAGGGTGTCACGCCCCAGTCCCGAAATACCGTGGGACCAGATACGTGGCAATGGCCAGCAGTACGCACCGATGGACCAACCCAATTTAATGGATCCATCAGGGCACACTTAAGCTGTAAAACAAGTCTACGACAATCATGGTACAACTAATCTCATCCACACAAGATATAAAATATGATCCACAGAATAAATAAGAAGGTAAATCATCATCTAGTCTCAACAAAGTACTTCGGGGAACAACCCGATAAATCTCTAGTACAATGGTTCAGCAGACCAGTAAAAATGACTGAAATAAATAATAAAAGCTGAGCATGAGCATGGATGCTCAAGAGAAGTCTTCAGCTAAGACCTCATCCTCAGATGGCGGTACAGCTCCTGGATCGGCTCCTCCTACTGCGGTCCCGTATACCTCGGGATAAACCACGTCTGCAAAATCTGGGGACAAAATCCATATCCAGGTCCTCAGGGGACATAGCAAGGTACAGGAAATAATACAAGCCAGAATATAAACAGTGCAGCAAATAATAAGATAAACAGGGTAAGTATGTAAACATCTGTATAAATGCAAGGGAGAATATCAGTAGTACTCAGGTTGAACATCTACAAGCTCTGTGTAGGGGAGCCTGTAGCAGTGGTGTCAAGAGGTGGTCTAGCTCAGCGAAATACTGAGTAGCCGGCATAACATAGTCAACCTGTAGCCTGTGGGTCTCTCCAGCATTAGATGGAACAATAGGGAATACTAAAATAACCAGCTAAGTGATATGCACGATGAGAGCAGCACTAGAACTCAGGCTGAAGCATACTACAAGCTCTGTGTAGGGGAGCCGGTAGCAGCAGTAATAATGAGTAATGGGCCCAGCTCGGGCTTCAGAGTCTTGGGCCTCACAATAGTAGGGGTGTATATATATAATCAGCCTGTAGTCTGTGTGTCTCTCCCCACCCAATGTAACCACACAAATCATGAACATAACGTCTCACATCCATGTCAGTGGGGTCATAACTAATGCACAAGTCATAATGTATCTAGAATATAGTATCTCTATAAGTCCTGTATCCTATACAGAATCACCACGAATATCTCGGGAGGATCCTGTTCCATGAACAGTGTCAAGTGTCCTGGGTCATAGTGTACTTGGTAAGACAAGTACGAGAAGATAAAATGTCACGTATGTCCATCTCTAGATGACAATACCCAACACCGCGTACGATGTTGGCACCCGACTGATAATCGGACGCTAAGTATGTCACACGGTCCTAGGTTAAGCATGCATAGTAGTATAATGAAGCAAGGAACATATGTAATAATACTGCAGAGTTGGCAAGGTACACTTGCCTGATGTTTGAATGTCAACAACTGTCCCTGTATCAGTGGATCCGGTAGGTGCTACTCCAAAAGCTGTAACAAACATCACCAACAGTCTCAGAAGGTATCAAACTGCTAGAAATGCCTGTCCTTACGTCCAATTTGGACACAGGGGCAAAAAGGTCATTTTAAGGCCAAAGCGGGGTCCACATGTGGGCCACTTTGCACCGAAAAGCACGTCAGGGTAAAAGGTCTCCAAATTCTGCAAACTCAGTGTCTATAAGTTAGAAATGATGATACGAACCCAATGGAACTTCCAGAATTGGATTCCGATGAGCCGTTCACAAAATCGCCCGTCAAGTGGAGCCGGTGGGGCCCACGATACGCAATTTTGTCAACGTTCTCAGAATCGGACCAAACTTGGGTCACAGGACCAGCGTATTGCTACGAGTTCGATGGCATAAGTTTTGTCTCGATCTGACGTGTGTACACAAAGTTACAGTGTGTTCCAGAAAGGTCGGATACGGAGTGTCGTCGGCGGATACGCGTTGACTCCGGGGTGCACGCACCTCCGAATCGACTTCTGCGGAATCCCACACGACCGTATCAACGCCGCGCACGGTTCGGTAAAGACCGCGTGCGACCAAGTTATCCCGTTTGGTGGGGCATACTCAGTTTCGGGGTAAAACGGGGTATTATTTTTCCTGTTTTTGGGTCGCGGTGTGCGATCACCACAGGACGCGATGCACCGAGCGAGTTGCATGGGCACCGAGAGGGTTATACAGTTTACGCATGGCAACTGACGAAATTGAAAACGGAGATACACGTTGGGAGTAATTGGTACCTGAACAGGGCTCCGTGAATCTATTTTTCACGTGACCGAGAGTCCAATCTGTGTCCTGGTCGTGTCCTCGTGCGCTGCTTGCGTCCGAATCGACTTCTCTCGTGTCCGCTGAATCTCGGAGTCGGGTCCAAGGTCCTACCTCGGGTCAGCGGAGCGACGCTTGGGAGGCGTCGGGGTTCGGGTCGACAAGGGGAGGTGATCGGGGTCGCTGGCTCAGCGGTGATGGAGGGTCGCTGTGCGGGCCTGGATGGTTGGGTCAAACTGACCGGAGAGGGGCGGCACTGCACCGGCCGTCAGTAGCTCGGACTGCCACGGGTTCGCTGCGCCGGTCGGGGATCGAACTGGCCGGAGTGCCAGGCGGAGGGGTGAGAACATGGAGGGGTCGACGGCTCGCGGGCGGTGAGAGGAGAGAACAGGGAGGGGTCGACGGCTCGCGGGCGGTGACCTAGGTCGACGGTGGAGCTGCTGTGGGCAGCAGACCAGAGAGGGAACGACGCTGGGTCGGGACCGGAGTTCACAGCGGCAGGAACTGCTCCGCTGGGTCGGCTGGGAAGACTGGAAAGTGGGTCGGCGGATATGTTTTAGGTTTTGCTTGGTGATTAAAACTAATAAAAGGAATTAGAGAGATATTTATACACATGTGGGTTCCTTTTAGGTTGAGGGTTGCTCTAGGATTAGGGCTTGGTTAACCCTTCCTAGGATTGGGCCTTGGTCTAGACATAGGATTTTGGGCTGGGTCAATGCTCTTAGGGCTTGGGCTCCAGTTCTCATGGGAACGTTTGGCACGGTTTCTAATTCGGGTTAAAAAAATCAATTCGTTTTATAGGCTTGAAACACCACTCCGGAGTCCAAATAATTCGCCGAAAAACACCATAGGTCCGGTTCTCCATTGTGCATCATAATATATTATTTCCAGAATATTATAACACCAATCTGCCATACTTAAAATCCTTTAAAGCACAATCATCTTCGCCTTAATTTCCAGAATATACCAAAAATTTGTAATAACCCATTTTTAAAATTATTCTCAAAAATTCAGGGTGTTTACAATCTTTCCTCCTTAAAAGGATTGCGTCCTCGCAATCAAAGAATAAGCTACCAAAGAAAGAATTATGGAAATACAAGGTTGCTTAGTTTACAACTGCCTCCTCGAACAAGTGGGGGTAACGCTGGCGCATACTGTCTTCTCGTTCCCAAGTCGATTCTCCCGAGGAATGATGTTTTCATGCTACACGAACCAGTCTGATTGTCTGTCCCCGTAATGTCTTCTCACTGACGTCGAGAATGCCAACTGGTTGTTCCTCATATCTCAAGCTTGGGCCTACTGCAATCTCTAAATGATCGACTACGTGACTCGGGTCGGTCACGTACCTTCGCAACTATGAGACGTGGAATACGTCATGTACTCCCTCTAAGGATGGTGGTAATGTAAGACGATAAGCCACCTCACCAACGCGCTCTAGAATATCAAATGGCCCAATATACCTTGGGCTCAGCTTGCCTCTGCTCCCGAATCTGATAGTACCATGAGTGGGCAAAATCCTCAAGAATACGTGATCACCTTCTTTGAACTCTAGGGGACGCCTGTGCGTATCCGCCCAACGCTTCTATCGGTCCTGAGCTGCTCGTAGATGATTCTGAATCTGCTTCACCTTTTCCACTGTCTGCGTTACCAATTCTGGACCCAGTATTTGACGTTCACCAACGTCACTCCAACATATAGGCGATCTGCACTTCCTTCCGTATAAAGCTTCAAATGGTGCCATCTGGATGCTGGCCTGATAACTGTTGTTGTAGGAGAACTCCACTAAGTGCAGATGATCTTCCCAAGATCCTCCAAAGTCTAGCATACATGATCTCAACATGTCCTCCAATATCTGAATGGTGCGTTCTGATTGGCCATCTGTCTGCGGGTGGTATACCGTGCTGAATTTGAGTCTGGTGCCCAGACTTTCTTGCATGCTTCTCCAAAAATGAGAGGTAAATCTCGAATCTCGATCCGATACAATACTGACCGACACTCCATGTAATTTGACGATTTATCGCATGTACATGTCGGCTAGTACCTCTGTGGACTGTCCCACTCTAAATGACAAGAAGTGTGCCGATTTAGTGAGTCTATCCACTATCACCCATACTGCGTCTTTTTCGCTGGGGCTCCTCGGAAATCCTGTGACAAAATCCATCGTGATGTGCTCCCACTTCTATTCCGGTATAGGAAGTGGCTGTAACATACCCGCAGTCCTCTGATGTTCGGCCTTTACTTGTTGGCAGACTAAGCATTTGGCCACAAATCTTGCAATCTCTTTTTTCATTCCGTGCCACCAGTAATACTGTCTCAAGTCTCGGTACGTCTTGGTTCCTCCTGGGTGAACAGAGTACATAGAGCTATGTGCTTCCGCCATTAACTCCTGTCTCAATTCTCCATTTGGAACATACAGGCAATTTCCGAACCTCAATGTTCCGTCTTCGTGAATGCGGAGTCCTGTCTGCATGCCCGCTTCTGTCCTCTCTTTGAGTCTTCGGAATCTAGCATCGGTGGGCAATGCCTCTTTAATCTTCTCCACGAGTGATGACTGAATCTCGAGATTAGCCATCAAGCCATTCTGTCCTGGTAAGACAACCTCTATCTGAAGCTCCTGTAGATCCTTCAATAACTCGGGCTGCATCGTCAAGAAATAAGCCGTAGGCTTTCTGCTGAGCGCATCTGCAACGACATTCGCCTTTCCCGGATGATACTGCAGATCGATGTTAAAATCTACCATCATTTCAAGCCAGCGTCTCTGCTTCATGTTAAGATCTTTCTGAGTATATACATATTTCAGACTTTTGTGATCTGTAAAGATGTCTACTTTCTCCCCATAAAGGTAGTGCCTCCAAATCTTTAATGCAAATATAACTGTTGCTAGTTCCAGATCATGTGTTGGGTAGTTCTTCTCATGGACTTTCAACTGTCTCGACGCATAAGCAATGACTTTGCCATGTTGCATCAAAACACATCCTAGTCCACTGCCTGATGCATCACTGTACACAACAAAACCTCCTGACCCTGATGGAAGAGTCAAGACAGGTGCTGTTGTCAATCTTCTCTTCAGTTCTTCGAAGGCCTTCTGGCAGTCTTCTGTCCATATAAACTCCTGGTCCTTGCGTGTCAGCTTCGTCATCGGTTCTGCAATCCTTGAGAAATTTTCTATAAACCTTCGGTAATATCCTGCGAGTCCGAGAAAACTTCTCACTTCTGCAACTGATGTGGGTGTAGGCCAAGTCTCTATTGTCGCAACTTTCTCTGGATCCACTGAGAGTCCATCTCCTGAGATGATGTGTCCCAAGAAAGGTACTTTGTCCATACAGAACTCACACTTACTGAGTTTGGCGTATAACTTTTCCTGCCTCAAGGTCTCCAGCACGATTCTGAGATGCTCCTCGTGCTCTTCAGGGCTCTTGGAATATATGAGAATGTCATCTATGAACACCACCACGAATTTATCCAAGAACTGATGAAAGACTCTGTTCATTAAGCTCATAAACACTGCTGGCGCGTTGGTTAAACCAAACGGCATCACCAAGAACTCATAATGTCCATACTTGGTTCTGAATACGGTCTTCGGGATATCTTCCTTCCTTACTTTGATCTGATGATAGCCGGATCTTAAGTCAATCTTCGAGAATACCCTTGCACCACTCAATTGATCGAATAGATCATCAATGCGTGGTAAGGGATACCTGTTCTTAATCGTCACAGCATTCAGTGCCCTGTAATCAATGCATAACCGTACTGTTCCATCCTTCTTTGGCACAAATAATATGGGTGCTCCCCAAGGTGATACACTGGGCCGAATGAAACCTTTGTCTAGAAGGTCGTCAACCTGCGCTTTCAACTCTACTAACTCCTTAGGTGCCAGTCGATAAACTGATGAAGTGATAGGCTCTGCTCCTGGAGTTAAGTCTATTGTGAATTCTATTTCCCGATCAGGCGGTAAGCCTGGAAGATCATCGGGGAATACATCCACAAATTCAGATACGACTCTTGGATAACCTGTCTCCTCTTCTACAGATAATACCCTAAGAGTAGGCTGAACTCCTTGCTCTACTGCTCCTCGGAGAAACTCAAATTCTGGATGTCCTGGAGGTCTAAATATAACCCGCCCGAGTCGGCAATCAAGAGTCACATGGTACTGACTTAACCAGTCCATACCAAGTACGACATTATAGTCCGGCATAGAAAATATCAGGAATTGAGCTCGCATCTCTCGGCCACAAACTACTACAGAACATGATCTACAGACGTCACTAACCGGAATAATTCTGCCTCCCGTAAGAATTCTATTCATCTTCGGAAGGGGTGCGGTAGCTACTCTATGTGTGGCTACAAAGCTAGCTGCTATAAATGAATGCGATGCTCCAGAATCAAACAATGCTACAGCTGGTAATAAAGCTACTAAAATAGTACCTGCGATGACCTCGCCTGCTGTAGCCTCCTCCTCAACAGCTAAAGTGAATGCCTGGCCTCGTCCCTGAGCTTGGCCTCTCTGCTGCTGAGCCTGCTGAAATAGAGCTGCATGTGGTGCCAGGGGTGGTCTCTGCTGGTTCCCTCCTGGGGCTGGTGGTCTGACTCCATCAACTCCTGCCTGTTGTGCTCCTACGGCTGGATAAGCTGGTCGTGGTGCAGGCAAAGCTAATCTCGGTGCTCCCTCTCTGTGCTCGGTGCAGTCTCTGGTCTGATGCTGGTTGGAACCGCAAGCTAGGCAGAGTCCCAACTTACGTCTGCATTCTCTCTCAATGTGACCTATCTTGCCGCAGTGATGACAAGTAGGGAGAGATATGGCCCTGTGTGCTGTCCTCTCTGGCATGCTCCTCTGGGTCCGTTTTGCTGAATCCCCATGTGCTGTCCTGGTTGGTGCTGAGTTGATAGGCCTCTTCAGGTTCGACTCTCTTCTAGTGACGCACTCCATGCGTCGTGCTGCCGCGAGAACGTCGGTATAAGATGTAGGTGCGACTGAGCCAATCAATCTCTGCAGCTCGAACTTCAGCCCATCAAAGAACTTCTCAGCTTTCTCTTCCTCGGTCGAAATCAAGGTTGGGGCAAAGCGACTAAGGCGAATGAACTCCGCGTTGTATTCTTCCACTGTCATACTGCCTTGGATGAGGCGGTTGAACTTGTCTCTGAGCTCTGATCGTGCAACTGCTGGAATGTACATCTCTTGGAAGAGTATGAAGAACTCTTCCCATGTGACTCGGTCCTGTCCGAGCCTCCTCTCCTCTGCTAACCACCAGTGATGTGCATTCTCAGTTAACTGCATTCTGACTGCAGTCATCCACTTCTCTCTAGGAAGTTCAGCGGCTTCCAACTGATGCTGAATGTTTGTGAGCCATTCATGAACTTCTGTTGGCCTCTCTTTACCAGAAAATGTACGAGGCTTGAGCTGACGGAAGTCGGTGATAGATCCAGTCGTCGATCGCCTCGCTGGTAGATTTGCCTGCTCCAATGCGGATACCAGGCTGGTTCTCAGATTCTCGGCCTCCTGACGTTGAGCTTCTTGCTGAATCTGTTGCTGTGCTTGCATCATAGCATACATCATCTAGAACATCTGTTGCCCGTCCATGGCTTGTCCTGGCGGGAAAGCTGGCATCTGGGGAGTGAACTGTGGTGGAGGTGGGATGTCATCTCTCCGGAACCTTGGATTAGGCTGACCGGTTTGATCGCTCTGCGATGCTGGTCCTCCACTCCCTAGAGTCACTCCATCTCCATAAGTAACCACAGCGTCGTGTGGCGTATCCAATGGAATCTCATCTCTGTTCCTGGGATCCATTTCTCTGCAACCAAAAGATAAACTATAAGAACGCACAGAGGAATCAATACAGGATGCAGTTCAAATAATAATTTCGAGTTCGATATAGAGTTCAACAATGGGTTAAATAATGGATGAGATCCTAGAACTTATTCTATCCTTAGGGCAGGCTGGTTCGGTCCCTAAGTTGAAACCGAACAATTTAGTCGTAGACCTGCATGGGCCACCACAAAAACCATGTCACGCCCCAGTCCCGAAATACCGTGGGACCAGATACGTGGCAATGGCCAGCAGTACGCACCGATGGACCAACCCAATTTAATGGATCCATCAGGGCACACTTAAGCTGTAAAACAAGTCTACGACAATCATGGTACAACTAATCTCATCCACACAAGATATAAAATATGATCCACAGAATAAATAAGAAGGTAAATCATCATCTAGTCTCAACAAAGTACTTCGGGGAACAACCCGATAAATCTCTAGTATAATGGTTCAGCAGACCAGTAAAAATGACTGAAATAAATAATAAAAGCTGAGCATGAGCATGGATGCTCAAGAGAAGTCTTCAGCTAAGACCTCGTCCTCAGATGGCGGTACAGCTCCTGGATCGGCTCCTCCTGCTGCGGTCCCGTATACCTCGGGATAAACCACGTCTGCAAAATCTGGAGACAAAATCCATATCCAGGTCCTCAGGGGACATAGCAAGGTACATGAAATAATATAAGCCAGAATATAAACAGTGCAGCAAATAATAAGATAAACAGGGTAAGTATGTAAACATCTGTATAAATGCAAGGGAGAATATCAGTAGTACTCAGGTTGAATATCTACAAGCTCTGTGTAGGGGAGCCTATAGCAGTGGTGTCAAGAGGTGGTCTAGCTCAGCGGAATACTGAGTAGCCGGCATAACATAGTCAACCTGTAGCCTGTGGGTCTCTCCAGCATTAGATAGAATAATAGGGAATACTAAAATAACCAGCTAAGTGATATGCACGATGAGAGCAGCACTAGAACTCAGGCTGAAGCATACTACAAGCTCTGTGTAGGGGAGCCGGGTAGCAGCAGTAATAATGAGTAATGGGCTAAGCTCGGGCTTCAGAGTCTTGGGCCTCATAATAGTAGGGGTGTATATATATAATCAGCCTGTAGTCTGTGTGTCTCTTCCCACCCAATGTAACCACACAAATCATGAACATAACGTCTCACGTCCATGTCAGCGGGGTCATAACTAATGCCCAAGTCATAATGTATCTAGAATATAGTATCTCTATAAGTCCTGTATCCTATACAGAATCACCACGAATATCTCGGGAGGATCCTGTTCCATGAACAGTGTCGAGTGTCCTGGGTCATAGTGTACTTGGTAAGACAAGTACGAGAAGATAAAATGTCACGTATGTCCATCTCTAGATAACAATACCCAACACCGCGTACGATGTTGGCACCCGACTGATAATCGGACGCTAAGTATGTCACACGGTCCTAGGTTAAGCATGCATAGTAGTATAATGAAGCAAGGAACATATGTAACAATACTTCAGAGTTGGCAAGGTACACTTGCCTGATGTTTGAATGTCAACAACTGTCCCTGTATCAGTGGATCCGGTAGGTGCTACTCCAAAAGCTGTAACAAACATCACCAACAGTCTCAGAAGGTATCAAACTGCTGGAAATGCCTGTCCTTACTTCCAATTTGGACACAGGGGCAAAAAGGTCATTTTTGGGCCAAAGCGGGGTCCACATGTGGGCCACTTTGCACCGAAAAGCGCGTCAGGGTAAAAGATCTCCAAATTCTGCAAACTCAGTGTCTACAAGTCAGGAACGATAATACGAACCCAATGGAACTTCCAGAATTGGATTCCGATGAGCCGTTCACAAAATCGCCCGTCAAGTGGAGCCAGTGGGGCCCACGATACGCAATTTTGTCAACGTTCTCAGAATCGGACCAAACTTGGGTCACAGGACCAGCGTATTGCTACGAGTCCGATGGCACAAGTTTTGTCTCGATCTGACGTGTGTACACAAAGTTACAGTGTGTTCCAGAAAGGTCGGATACGGAGTGTCGTCGGCAGATACGCGTTGACTCCGGGGTGCACGCACCTCCGAATCGACTTCTGCGAAATCCCATACGACCGTATCAACGCGCGCACGGTTCGGTAAAGACCGCGTGCGACCAAGTCGTCCCGTTTGGCGGGGCACACTCAGTTCTGGGGTAAAATGGGATATTGTTTTTCCTGTTTTTGGATCGCGATGTGCGATCACCACAGGACGCGATGCACCGAGCGAGTTGCACGGGCACCGAGAGGGTTATACAGTCTACGCATGGCAACTGACGGAATTGAAAACGGAGATACACGTTGGGAGTAATCGGTACCTGAACAGGGCTCCGTGAATCTATTTTTCACGTGACCGAGAGTCCA
Organism: Iris macrosiphon; assembly: GCA_036927795.1. Lineage (NCBI taxonomy): Eukaryota > Viridiplantae > Streptophyta > Magnoliopsida > Asparagales > Iridaceae > Iris > Iris macrosiphon. Next base: position 112,958,551 of record JAYESA010000010.1, on the reverse strand, counting down.
ATCTGTGTCCTGGTCGTGTCCTCGTGCGCTGCTTGCGTCCGAATCGACTTCTCTCGTGTCCGCTGAATCTCGGAGTCGGGTCCAAGGTCCTACCTCGGGTCAGCGGAGCGACGCTTGGGAGGCGTCGGGGTTCGGGTCGACAAGGGGAGGTGATCGGGGTCGCTGGCTCAGCGGTGATGGAGGGTCGCTGTGCGGGCCTGGATGGTTGGGTCGAACTGACCAGAGAGGGGCGGCACAGCACCGGCCGTCAGTGGCTCGGACAGCCGCGGGTTCGCTGTGCCGGTCGGGGATCGAACTGGCCGGAGTGCCAGGCGGAGGGGTGAGAAGAGGGAGGGGTCGACGGCTCGCGGGCGGTGAGAGGAGAGAACAGGGAGGGGTCGACGGCTCGCGGGCGGTGACCTAGGTCGACGGTGGAGCTGCTGTGGGCAGCAGACCAGAGAGGGAACGACGCTGGGTCGGGACCGGAGTTCACAGCGGCAGGAACTGCTCCGCTGGGTCGGCTGGGAAGGCTGGAAAGTGGGTCGGCGGATATGTTTTAGGTTTTGCTTGGTGATTAAAACTAATGAAAGGAATTAGAGAGATTTATACACATGTGGGTTCCTTTTAGGTTGAGGGTTGCTCTAGGATTAGGGCTTGGTTAACCCTTCCTAGGATTGGGCCTTGGTCTAGACATAGGATTTTGGGCTGGGTCAATGCTCTTAGGGCTTGGGCTCCAGTTCTCATGGGAACGTTTGGCACGGTTTCTAATTCGGGTTAAAAAAATCAATTCGTTTTATAGGCTTGAAACACCACTCCGGAGTCCAAATAATTCGCCGAAAAACACCATAGGTCCGGTTCTCCATTGTGCATCATAATATATTATTTCTAGAATATTATAACACCAATCTGCCATACTTAAAATCCTTTAAAGCACAATCATCTTCGCCTTAATTTCCAGAATATACCAAAAATTTGTAATAACCCATTTTTAAAATTATTCTCAAAAATTCAGGGTGTTTACACAGGGCGCGTTTGAAATTTCCGTGCGGGCACTGAGGCCTTGCTAGGAATTTTGTCTGCCACGTCACAAATAGGAGACGAAGTTTTACGCGCAGAGCGCGTGTTAGACTTCTGGATTAGCACTGGGGTATTGCCAAAAGTTTTGTCTACCACGTCACAGACGGGAGACAAAGTTTTACGCGCAGAGTACGTCTGAGACTTCTGGATTGGCACTGAGGCATTGCCAGAAGGTTTGTCTGCCATGTCACAGATGGGAGACAAATTTTTACGTACAAGGCGTATAGGCCATGTAGTCACAACCTTGTTGATCAGAGAAGGAGAGCTTGCAGGAAGGGTAGAGGATGTCTTGGGCATCCACACTTTACGCAGCTTCCTGTTGTTCTGGACAGAGAGGGAATAAGAGCTACCCCTTGCACGAAGCATGTCTTCATAAGAAGATTGGTCGAATTGGACGACCAAAGTCTTCTTCGTCGATCTAATGGATACAACATCGTGTTGAGCAATTGCTTTCTCGTCAGATGAGAAAGTCGTCCCCAGCAGAGTCGCCATCTTGTGTTTGATGATAAACAAAAGAATAAAACTAGGTTTATACGAAACCCTTTCTTTGTTTACAAATAAGAAAAAAAAGAGTACAATTAATCCTATACGAGGATGTTAAGTACAATAAAAAAATAATTCTGTGGAAAAATTGCTATAGGAGTCTGATCTGCGGTCGATCACTTTGTCCCTTGGACCACACGATGATGAAGAAGTGCTATAAAAGAAGAAGAAGCTTCAAAGGTTGCAAGTGGGATTGAATTCTCATTGCCGAAGTTGTCAATCAACACTCTCTGTCTGTGCTCTATGCTCATTTTTTGATCCTTTGATCCTTGATCCTCTCTGTCTGTCCGTGTCCTGTTCTTCGATCCTTTACACCCTGTGACTAGAGGTCTCTATTTATAAAGATCAGTCACAATAACTATCCAGTTGGCGTAGAAGCCAAACTATGAAGAGAGTGACACCTTTTACGCAGCGGTTATAATAACTGATACCCACGTTTGAATGATATCCTGAATCCGCGTATGACACGTGTCCCATTATGAGGTAACGCGTATAACTGCTTCTAGAAGTTTACGGCATGCAAGCCACGTAGGTAACTACCCCTCGCGTAAAGATGGTTGGCATAAAAGCCAAATAACTGTCTCATTGGCGTAAAAGCCAAATAGCTGTCTTGGTGGAAAATAGCTGTCTTATTGGCGTAAAAGCCAAATAGCTGTCTTGTTGGCGTAAAAGCCAAATAGCTGTCTTATTGACGTAAAAGCCAAATTCTGCGTAAAACTTGATGCTATATGAATAATAGATAACCAGCATAAAAATAGCCAATTATCCTTCCTAACTGAGGTCTTGAGCATATTCTGGGCTAAATAGCCTTATCATGTACCTTTGCAAATATAGCCTGAGTTGGCGTATTTTGAGGAGATAGCATACGGCGTACTCCTATAGTTGAAAATAGCCTGGTTGGCGTAAAACGCAAGGATGGTGATGTGAGCGTATTAGTCACAGTTTTAGCTCTCCCAGTCGTTTAAAAATAGAATAAGATCTCGTGCATTAAATGCAGAGATCTACCCCCATCTCGTGCATTAAATGCAGAGATATGCCTCGAGCTCTGTACGAGAAACAAATTTTGACATGGCGTCTGATTTCGTCTCATCTTGAGCGTAAAAACTCATCTCTGCCTGTGTAGAATAGGCAGCGTATTCCTTAAATGCGTAAAAACGACTTATATCAAGGATATGTCGCTAAACGACAGTCTGGGTCTCTGTACAAAATTATCATCACAGCCGTTCTCTCGATCATCGTGCAGTACTTTTGTTAGGAGTCAGGTTCACTATTTTGTCTGACAGATTTATCTGAGGAATACGAAGAGTTCCTCGTATGAATTTACGTTGCATTAAAAACAAACGTATTTTACGCCGGGGGGAGGTGTAGCAACCTTTTACGCCAAAACAGCCTTGAAGTGCTGCTTTACGCAGGTAGCTCTGAAGCTCTATTTTACGCTAAATAGTGCTGAGGCTCTGTTCTACGCCAATAGCTCTAAAGTCATATTTTATGCCACATAGCGCTGAAGCTCTATTTTACGCTGACTTCATATATGTTGGGATTTTGACTGTATGATACACATGTAATTCCCCAGCATATTTTATGCTTCTACACCCTCTTCCATGCATTAATGACTTATTTGATCAGCTTAGTGGATCTAAGGTATTCTCGAAGACAGACTTAAGATTAGGATATCATCAGGTGAAGGTGCAGAAGCAGGATATTTCAAAGACTGCATTCGGACGAGATATAGACACTACGAGTTTTTGGTCATGCCATTTGGATTGACTAATGATATAGCTGTCTTTATGGACTTGATGGATCGAGTCTTCCATCAGTATTTGGACCAGTTCATGGTTGTCTTCATAAATGACATCCTTGTCTATTCGAAGAGCCACGAGGAGGATGAGAAGCACCTGTGGATTATCTTAGAGACATTAAGGAGGGAGCGGTTGTACGCAAAGCTTAGCAAATACGAGTTCTTCTTGGATAAGGTCTCTTTCCTTGGGCATGTCGTCACTGGAGATGGTATTTTAGTAGATCCAGAGAAAATCTCGGCAGTTGAGACATGGCCCATTCCTAAGTCGGCATCAGAGGTAAGGAGTTTCCTTGGACTTGCGGGATATTACCATCATTTCATAGAAAATTTCTCGAGGATAGCAGAGCCAATGGCTCGGTTGACGTGCAAGGACCGAGAGTTCATATGGACAGATGAGTGTCAAGTCGCTTTTGAGGAGTTGAAGAAGCGATTGACCACAACACTAGTGTTGATCATTCCATCAGGATCGGGAGGCTACATGATCTACAACGACGCATTAGAAAAGGGCTTAAGATGCATATTGATGCAGCATGGCAAGGTGATTGTGTATGCATCTAGACAGTTGAGAGTATATGAGAAGAACTATCTAACTCATGACTTGGAGCTTGCAGCCGTTATTTTTTCCTTAAAGCTATGGAGACATTACTTATATAGGGAACAAATGGAGATCTATGCTGACCACAAGAGCCTCAAGTATGTCTTCACGCAAAAGGAGCTGAATATGAGGCAATGTCGGTGGCTTGAGTTGATGAAGGACTTCGAGATAGAGCTGCATTATCACCCAGGCAAGGTTAACGTGGTAGTAGATGCATTAAACTAAAAGCCTACGATGCTATTCTTGACAACGCATAAGGAGTTACTAGAGGACTTGCAAGAGCTTGGCATAGAGCATGTATTACCCGGATCAGACGGGACACTAGCCAACTTACGAGTGCAGTCATCGCTAGTAGAGAGGATCAGGGCAGCTTTGCCTACGGATGCTAGATTCAGGAGGTTGAAAGAGAGGACTGGGGTTGGAGAGCAGACAGGACTGCACATTCATGATGACGGGACATTACGATATGGTGATCGCCTATATGTTCCCAATGGAGAGCTTCGATAGGAGCTGATGGCAGAGGCTCATAGTTTAATATATTCTATTCATCCTGGAGGCACCAAGATGTACCATGACTTACGACAACACTTCTGGTGGCATGGGATAAAAAGGGAGATAGCTTGCTTTGTGGCCAAATGTCTAGTATGCCAGCAGGTCAAGGCTGAACATTAGAGGACATCAGGGCTACTGCAACCACTTTTGTTTCCTGAGTGGAAGTGGAAGCACATCACTATGGACTTTTTCACAGATTTTTTGAAGGGTCCAAGTGGGCGAGATACTGTTTGGGTGATCTTAGACCAACTCACTAAGTCCGCTCATTTTTTGCCCTTCCGAGTTGGCCAGTCTACAGAAGCTTTGGCTGACTTATACATGAGGCAGATCGTGAGATTATACGGTATTTCGGTTAGCATTGTGTCAGACAGGGACTCATATTTTACATCTTACTTTGGAGGAGCATGCAGGAGAGTCTTGAGACTTGTTTGAAGTTCAGTACGTCTTATCATCCGCAGACAGATGGGCAGTCAGAGCATACTATTCAGACGTTGGAGGATATATTGAGAGGGGGAGCATAGGAGGACAACCTACACCTTGTAGAGTTTTTTTTACAACAATAGCTTTAAAGCGAGCATCCAAATGGCTCAATTTTGTCACACCCTACTCCCAGAATACTGGATAAATATAGGGACTAACATGGCCAACCATACCTTGCAGAATACCGAAGTAAGCCGTAATGTGTTAAGGTTGTCAAGAAGACAAATAGGTGAACTCTAGCATGCTGTAACGTCAGTCCTAAGGTCGATAAATCATATTATCTCAATCCAGCAACACAAGTACAAGATTATATCGTACATGAAAGTAAAAAGGTGTCCCAAATTATAAGTAACATATGATCATGAAGCTAGTGAATACAAAATGCTGCACTAGCAGAGTTTAATAATACATGATCAAAATATACCAGCCATGGTCTAATATATACATCATGTTGACCCAGTCTCAAAAATATATAAGGAGCTAACTCTACCCCTTACTATACACCACAAAAAAGTAATCAAGACGAGGGGTGGAAGAAGAAAACCAACTTGCGAGCTTCGACCGCAGTCTTACTAGTGCGAGCCATCTTGTTGGAAGTGTAGATGATCCGGATTCTCTTCGGGGTAACGTGGCCATGCAAAGCCAGTAGGGTCAGAAATCCCAAACAACAAGTACCACAAAGGAGCTCGAGGTGATAGACTAGACACATCACAACATAAGCAGAAAGTGACATATATGAAATAAATACAGATCGAGACTTGTACGGTACCAACGTACTTGTCTCAGGAATAATACAGTAAGAACAGATAATAAGTGCAGAAAAGAAATTAAGGCGACGAACGACAAGAGAGCATAAAAACTACTTTGGATTGGGACCATAACCCTTAGACCAAACAAGGACCAGGGTTGCAGGCCTTCACCTGAGCAGAAATTAGCACCCTCACCACGCGCCGGGAGAAAGGAAACTAGAAGAGTGAGCTATATAAATAAACAACATCTAATTCACGGCCAAACATGCCTACGGCTTGCTATAATTAAGTAACTAGGGTTATCACAAGCGCTAATTACTAGAAATGCATTGCTAAGTATATTTCTACCACCAATACTGCAGTTAACCCGGATGGCCAAGGGTACGCTTGTCTAGTAAATTTAAATGCACAGTCAACCATACAACAACATAATTAGTTACTGTCACAAACAACAATTGAACTTATGAGCATAAATATAAACTTGTGAATAAAAAAATGGTCTTATAAACATAAACTTGTCTTATAATCATAAAGTTTTCTTGTAAATAATAAACTTGTCTTGTAATGTGTCACAACACGCGTAAACTTGGTCAATCATGGAGCCCTTGCCTAGTAGGATTGTCCTTGCCGCATGGGGCCCATGGGGATCGGAGTAGCCGGTAGCACAATATTCTTTCCTCCAAAAAATGCTCTAGGTAGATCTTATCTTGTATAATCATTAATAAAATTATTCAAGTTCTCGAGTCGTGGACACTTGAGAACTCCCTAAAATGGCGAGTCGCGAGTACGAGCTTTTCACGAGTTATCGTTTTTGTGACACGCGATACACTGGACAATACTCACACTCGATTGCTCGATGCCAAATGTAATAGATTTCATACACAAATATTTCTACGGTGTCGTTAGGATTGTGAATTTGCACATAAACTGGTCTTGTGAAATCATATGCAAAACTTTTTTGGTATCATAAACTTGCATCAATATAAGGAAGCACACAACAATAATCACTAAAAATAAATTACTAATCAACAGGGAACACAAAATGCACACAAGAATTTCTAGACGCATGCGCCCACTAGTCGTTGGACTCACTTACTGCATGCATCCACTGGCATCATGCACTCACTTGCCGCATGCTCCCAATTGTCGCATGGACTCACTTACCGCATGCACTCAATTGCTGCATGAACTCACTCGCCGCATGCACCTAATTTTCGCATGGAGTCATGGCTAAGATCTACTCCTCGGGATAAGTGATGAAGCAATAGAAAAAAATGTCTGTGATGTGACATAAAGTGTGATGTGACATAAAGTGTGTCAGGAAGAAAAGACAAAACTATAGAAAGACACGCCAAAGCTCAGAGTCATGCGTCCAAGGAAATATGGTCGCATGCTCTGCTTGTCGTATAAGTTCGATATCGTATGGACTTCAATACCGTATAGAGTATCTTTTAGACTTTAGCGAATTTCTTATTCGTTCTGCGAGTGAATACACAAAGTATTTAAGGATATTTGTGTAGACCGGCAGTCATGCGTCCAACAAGATGGACACATGCTGTCAGTATGCGACAATAGTTCAGCCGTATAACCCTCTCAGGCCGCATAGCACCCTCATTAGCATAGCTCGTTGGCCGCATGAAGACTTCGTCTTCTCCAACAGCAGGTTCGGCCATGGCGAAAACACCCCAAAACTAAAATCTAATTTTCTTCATAAAAATCTCATTTCAAGTCCAAATCAGGTGAACCAAAAGCCAAAATGCTCTAAATTGATAGATCTAACATAAGGAATAACTAGTTTCCAAAAATATTAAGTTTTAATAGATCAAATCTAAGAAAAACTCATAGGACACATAAAAATCCTAATCTTGAAACTCAGATCTACAGAAATCTATACATCAAAATCCAAAACTCCAAGAACTAAACATGATCAGCAACTCAAGAAATTTTTTTTCCTTCAAAACTTTTTTTTTAAAACAACAACATATATATAAAAATTCAAAAATTCTTGATTTCACTATTGAGTAAGTTATACTTGGGTGGCTCCAAGCCTCTACTTCTCACGGTCCAAGTTGCAACAACTTCTTTTAGAGTTAGGGTTTTAGGGAGAGCTTGAGGGAGAGGAGGAAAGAGAATATAGAGAAAATCCATATATATACTAAGAGAGGAGAAAAGAGGGTTTAGTCATGGGTTCACTCAAAATAAACTGAACCAAGGGCCTATTCTATATGAGGGTCCTAAACTGAGTCTATGGCAATGCCAATGGATACTTTACTAGTCTCGGGTAGTCTCTCTCTCAACAACAAAAATAAAATAATAATAAAAGACAGGAACCAACATATAAAATACAACAGAAAATACATCATCAAGAAAATTAAAATTATAGAAATTCAAGAAATACTAAATCTGAAAATCGAGTGTGGCAAGTTTGAAGCTTTGTCGGGTAGGGAGTGTAGGTCTCCCGTGTGTTGGAGTGACGTAGAATAACGTCAGATCTTGGGGCCAGAGTTGGTTGTCAGCACTGTGGAGAAGGTGAAGAGGATACATGGGCCCTTGCGAGCAACGCAAGACATACAGAAGCAATGTGCAGATCTTCATCGTCGTCCTTTGGAGTTCAAGGAAGGCGATCATGTCTTCTTGAGGATATCACCCACTAGAGGGACTATTCGCTTTGGGGGACGGGGCAAGTTGAGTCCAAGGTATATTGGACCGTTTGCTGTATTGGAGCGAGTTGGAAAAGTTGCGTATTGACTGGCACTACCACCTTTGCTTGAGGGAGTGCATTGATGTATTTCATGTGTCACAACTTAGGCAATATGTGGAAGATAGCAATCATGTTCTCGATTACTCCGAGATCACCATTGGGCCGAGCTTGTCTTAACAAGAGCAACCCGTAGAGATTCTTGATCGTCGGAAGAAGGTGTTGAGAAATCAGTCTATTCCCTTGGTCCGCGTGGCATGGAGACATCACTCGCTAGGAGAATCCACTTGGAAGCGCGATGATGACATGCACAAACATTTTCTGTATCTATTCGAAGAACAAGGTATGATTTTACTTTGTTCTTTTCTACCATATAATATTCTCGTTCCCTATCATGCGTTAGCTTTAATTTCGAGGACAATTTTTTTGAAAGTTGGGTAGAATGTAACCTCCCTTAATTTTTTGGGATTTTTTATATAATAATAGGAATAATAATGTGTATAACGACAACATACAAATAAAAAATAATAATAAAATAAATAGAATAAAAATAAACTAATAATTGTTTTATAGAAATAATAGTAATTATAATTAATAAGGATGTTTTTATAAAATAAAAGGAAAGATAAAAAAAATAATATAAATAAATAAATATATATATATATAACAATTAATCAAGCAAAACATAACAATACCACTTATACTACAACCAACAACAACAACAACAGTAGCCAACTTTTTCCCCCACGGTTCACCAACGACCCGACCTTCCTCTATATTCGACCCGACCCGACCCAGGTAACTCTCATATATATATATATATATATATATATATATATATATATATATATACGTAAACAAATGAAAACCCTAACCCTAACCAACGAGCAGTCACCCCAGACCTTCCTCCTTACACCGTCACCGTCGCTCGACCGTCGAACGCCGGAGCACTTCTGCCGCCGCCGCTGACCGGTACACGAGCGCGTCAAAACTGCGACAAAAACAAACCCCAGGTTCCCATCTTCCTCGCTGAATTTCTTCCTATATACGCGACTGAATTTCGATCCAGTTGTTTAGATTCAACCACAACATGAATACCTTCTAATGTCTTCAAGTAGTTTTATTCGAACCACCCTATTTCTGATGTAAATTTATCCGAAACTTTCTGAAAACCCACTGTTTTAGATATATGTGAATTGACAATTTTTGAAACAACATGCTATTTTGGAAAGCAATTTTCTTCCAATAGAAATTACTTAATTATGATCTTCTTTTTATAATAGCTAGTCTATATAACCAGGGTCGCAACGACCTAATATTTATATACTTTGGATCATTAATTCTGTGCTAAATTTAGATTTAAAATCACGAAAAATAGTTCTTTAAGAACTTAAAAACTTGTGATACGGAGTGCGTCCCGACAAACCGGACCACTACGTCATATACCAGTTGCACCAAAAGGAGCATATAGTATATCCTGACGTGCGGGCTTTCGCGGAAGTTGATTTGGACGTGTGTGCGCGTCAGAATCAACCCGTATCCGTAAAAAGTCCCCCCGTATCGACATTTTGCAATTTTTCCATTAGTTGGTACACGCTTGTCGGAATGCAACGAATCTTGTGTCATTGGATTCGTGGTATCACGCTGGTCCTGAGACCCAAGTTTTACGTGATTCTGAGACAGTTGACCGAGCCGCCTATTCGTGGGCCCCACGGTTGACTGGTAAAATTATGATCGATTCACCGAAATCCAAAATTGGACATACCATTGAGTTCGTATCGTTATTTAGGATTGGTTTGACCTATAATTTGTCCTATTTAGAGACTTTTATCCTAATACGTATTTCGGTGCAAGGTGGGCCCTATATGGATACCGCTTTGACCCGAAACTATCCTTTTTGCCCCTGTGTCCAAATTGGGCAAAATGGTAGAGTTTTCTGACTATCTCGTTAATTTCGGAGATATTTATTTCAGCATCCGGAGACGTTCGTTCGTTGCCTGTAGTTTATGATCCCGTGTGCTTGATGTTTGGATGCCTACATTACACAGATTGCTTGCCAGGCAAGTATACCTTACCATTGTGCTATTTATTTACATTCCTTATTATCATGCATATTTGCTGTTGTTTATTTAGTTTATTTATTTTTTATATAAAATTGCGCTCCAAGAATAACTTGGGTGCAACGACGGTTGCGTCGCCTTTTGTCACTTATTTAATATTTTGCACGATGACCTAGTGTTACGAGACCACCCCATGATGTTGAGGCATTCTTATGTTTCATTGTCCATGACATATTTGTTACATGAGTGTAAGTCTCATGTCGGACACAAACTTGCGTGATAGGTTGGCCACTTGTACGTATGGGACGTACGATAGATAGGAAATAACTGCTGATAGAAATGCATGCTAGGAGACTTGAAAGTTATTAGAGGTATTACCGTGGCATGTATATGACATGGATAGAGCATAGGGTGGAAAGAACAATAAGTAGGCATATGGGCTAAAAAGGCTTGACGAGCGCAGATGAGGAAGCGGGAGCAAGAAAACCAATAATCTCTTTCTTGTCCTTCTACTAAAGGCGTCCAAAGGCGACCGAAGGGAGCCCACTCCGCGGTGACCGTAAGGCACCCGAAGGCTTTCCCTTTTGTAACCCGTACGCTCCACCGGAGATGCGTTGTCAGATGACCCTTATATTATATTATTACAGACGACCTCTGAAGATCGAAAGACATTACGCTTTTTAGGCCACTGATTCTCCGAGAGACGCCAATCCCATTTTTAGCTAGATAGCCCATACATTGTAAAGTTGTTCTTAAAAGTGTATTTTATGTAGACGGTTAGGCGATCCTTTGGATATTATTTTTAGTATATTATGGTATATACTTTTGTATCTTGTTACGTCCCTCTGAGGACCTGGTCAACTTCCAGGTATAGACGTGCAGGATTCTCCACAGGAGTATGGACCCGGGCCTGACGCATCATTCTCTGTTGAGGAGGTCTTACCTTCTAAGTTCCAGTGATTACTTCATTGCTGATGGATCCTTAGCTGCTATTTCTTTATTAACATTTATTTCATATTGGAGTTTTGATCTCCTCTATCATTTAGTTTTTGATATAGTTGATTGGTAGTGGATTTGTCTCCATTTGACTATTATTCTTTTGATACTTCGTACTTGAGATATTTAGTGTAGAAGCATAAAAAATACGCTGGGGAATCATACGCGTAAAACCCTCAATATGCAGGAAGCTCGCGTAAAACAGAGCTCCAATACTGGGTGGCATAAAACATGACTTCAGAGCCATTAGCGTACATCAGAGCTTCATCGCTGTTCAAGCGTGAAACATAGCTCCAGAATAACCCGCGTAATACAGTATTTCCAGACTGCTTCGGCGTAAAAAGGTTGCTACATCGCCACTTCGACGTAAAACCCGTCTGCTCTTAATGCAGCGGGAAGTCGTACGAGGAGCTCTTCGTATTCCTCGAATGAACCTGTCAGTTGAAGCAGTGAACCTGACTCCTGACAAAGAGTACTGCACAGCGATCAAGAGGACAACTGCCATAATGACTCTACACAGAACTCCAGACTGTCGTTTAGTGACATAACCCTTGATATAAGACGTCGTTTACGCATTCAAGGAATATCCTGCCTATTCTATACAGGCAGACGTGAACTTTACGCTCAAGATGAGACAAAATCAACTGCCACGTCAAAAGCTGTTCTTCGTACAGAACTCAAGGTACATCTCTGTAATTAATATACGATATGGGGGCAGATCTCTGCATTTAATGCACGAGATTTGGTTATACATTTTGACTGGGTGAGCTATGATTAGGGCTAATACGTCCACATCACTATCCCCGCACATTACGCCAACCAGGCTATTTTTAGCTATAGGAGCACGCCGTACGCTATCTCCTTGAAATACGTCGACCTGGCTATTTTCAACTATAGGAGTACGCCGTATGCTATCTCCTCGAAAGACGCCAACTCAGGCTATATTTGCAAAGGTGCGTGATAAGGCTATCTGGCCCAGAACACGCTCAAAACCTCAGTCAAAGGAGGATAACTAGCTATCTTTACATTGGTCACCTATCCATGCAGCATCAAGCTTTACGCTATTTGGATTCTACGCCAACATGACAGATATTTAGCTTCTACGCCAACTTGATAACTATTCGGCTTCTACGTCTACTTGGCTTTTACGCCATCAGAATAGCTATTTGGCTTTTATGCCAACGAGACAGTTATTTGGCTTTTATGCCAACCATCTCTACGCGAGGGGCAGTTATCTACGTGGCTTGTATGCCGTAATCTTCGATGAGCGATTATACGCATTACCTCATAATGGGACACGCGTCATACACCAATTCAAAAGACCATTCATACGTGGGTAGAAGTTATTATAACCGTCGCGTAAAAGGTGCAGCTCTCTCCGCTGTTCGGTTTCTATGCCGACTGTAGCTGAACTCTATAAATAGAGACCTCCGGCCATGGAGGTCCAGGGTCGAAAGGTCCAGGGTCGAAAGGGCCAAGGTCGAAAGGTCCAGGGTCGAAAGGTCCAGGGTCGAAAGGTCGAAGGGTCGAAGGGTCAAATCCAAGGCAGAGAGAATTCAGGAGCCACAGACAGAGGTCAAGGTCAAGAAAGCACCTATAGAGAGCTTGGGCAATGAGAGTTCAATCCCTCCTACAGTCTTTGAAGCTTCTTTTTTCGTCTTTTACAGCACTTCTTCGTCATCATGTGGTCCAAGGGACAAAGTGATCGATTGCAGATCAGACTCCTATAGTAATATTTCTCCAGAATTAAATTTTTGTACTTAACATCCTCGTATAGAATTAATTGTACTTCTTTTTCTTGTTTGTAAACCAATGAAAGGGTTTCATATAAACCTAGTTTCAATTTCTTTCGTTTAATATCAAACACAAGATGGCGACTCTGCTGGGGACAACTTTCTTATTTGACGAGAAAGCCATTTCTTAACACGATGCTGTATCCGTAGGATCAACGAAGAAGACTCTGGTCGTCCAATTCGACCAATCGTCTTACGAAGACATGCTTCGAGCAGGGGGTAGCTCTCATTCCCTCTCTATCCAAGACAACAGAAAATTATGTAAAGTATGGATGCCCCGGACATCCTCTACCATTGACATCGCGGCCTCTACGCCTTGGGCGTAAAAATTCGTCTTCCGTCTGTGACGTGGCAGACGAAGCTTTTGGCAATGCCTTAGTGCCAATCCAGAAGTCTACTCCACGAGCTGCGCGTAAAACTTTGTCTCCCGTCTGTGACGTGGCAGACAAAGCTTCTGGCGATGCCTCAGGGCCAATCCAGAAGTCTACTCCGCACCCTGCGCGTAAAACTTTGTCTCCCGTCTGTGACGTGGCAGACAAAGTTCTGGCGATGCCTCAGGGCCAATCCAGAAGTCTACACCGTGCCCCGCGCGTAAAATTCAGTCTCCCGTCTGTGACGTGGCAGACAAAATTTCTGATAATGCCTCAACGCCAATTCAGAAATTCCAAACGTGCTCCGCACGTAAAAATATATCTCCCCTCTGTGATGAGGCAGATGGTCCTTGCAAAGACCGCAAGGGAAAACAAGTGGCAGATTTCTCGACCTCTCGGCTTTTACGCCATCAAGAGAAGAATCTGCCCGCTCTTCAGATTACGCGGAAGGCAGACGGCCGATTGAGGACTTTCTCAATTTTACACCAACCTGTACAAAGTTCCAGATTATGCCAGGACAAGCCCTTCAGTGTAAAGAAGGCCCAGTTTGTGGATAGATACGCTCCTCATGGATCATGTGCTACTCACATGGTTGAACTGCTGTATTCTTATGGCAAGAAGAGAATTATGGTTCCCAATCTCCACAAGCCTACTGATATAAAAAGGCAGAATAAGCCTTCTTCTTCTTCTGTTAATTCCCCTGATTTGCATAATTTCTTGATCCAGAAACGCAAAGACAGGGGTCAAAATCAAGATTTAGTGCCCTTAACTTCCAAGCGTGGGGATATCATGTGATGCATAAACATCTAATATCGTCATGACATATGGGCCACATGAAGAATCTATCTTTATAGTTCCACCTACTCGCAACGATCAGCATCAAATAATCTTCGGTCGAAAGCGGAATAGACCGGTTGTACAAGAAGAATCTCGCGAGTCTGATATTAGGAGAATGCAAATCAACAGATATAGCCCACAAGCTTTAAGGATTATACAAAACATAGGTTATGATTTGAAGTTGAAGCGAGGCCTCTACTATGGAAAAGGCAGACGAATACCGTTGCATGGTGATCTTTACTGTCAACGAAACCGTTTTGGGTTAGGGTTTACCACATCCCTTGCAAACTCCAAACCTCCAGAGTCTAATCCTAAAATACCAGAGGCAGGTCCTTCTAAATCAACTTCTGTGGACAAACGCCACGACATGTCTGGGGGTAGTCTCCCTCGACAAAACAGGACAATATCCAAAGCTGGGGTAGAATTCCCTCTGAGTCTCGAGATAATGCAGCTAGGACCATCTTCCCTGAGGACCGTACGACTCATGTATCAGGAGCCCGAAAGCCAAAAGGGACTTTCTCCTTCAATGATGATGACATCATTGAAATATTCAATATATTGATGAAGGAAAACAAGCTTCGGCTACCCAATATCAGATACCCTGAAAGGACTGGCAAGGTCGATGACCCAGAATATTGTCTCTTTTATCGATACAT
Source organism: Iris macrosiphon (assembly GCA_036927795.1). Lineage (NCBI taxonomy): Eukaryota > Viridiplantae > Streptophyta > Magnoliopsida > Asparagales > Iridaceae > Iris > Iris macrosiphon. Next base: position 112,943,367 of record JAYESA010000010.1, on the reverse strand, counting down.
TCATCACCCCAAAAGGGCAGGCTATGTACTAAAAAGGAGAATCCAGGAGTTGATGGACGCAAAAGTCATCACTTTGCATTTATAAACGAGAAGACGGTCACTGCAAATTGATTTCACTCTAACGTGACAATTTGCTCCCTCAAGAGGTACCGGATAATGAGTCCCTAAAGTTTTCCCAGCGGATTCTTCAGGTCTATCCCCACTCAGCAAAATTACTCCACAGTGAATTTTTCGGACATGAGTTTACATCCATATTACCTCTGAACTATTGTCCAAATATTTTTTCTCCAGCTGAATTTGCCATGTCCAAATAACCTCTGAGCAAACCTCCCAGTTTATGGCTATAGATCAGTTCACATCCATACTACCTCTCAACTACGTCTTTCCACTTTCTCCAGCAGAGTAAATCTTTTACCACAAAAATAGTCATATCCATATTTCCTCTGTCCTGTTTTCTTTTCTTTATCTCCACTGAGTCATATCTTACCACGTCCTCATTACCTCTAAGTAAGATATTTTCAGAACTTTTCTATGTCCATATTACCTCTGAGTGAAGTTCTAATCTTTGACTTCCTACTATCACGTTCGCATAACCCCTGATAGTGCTAGTCGTTTCAGCTTATTAGCTGTACTTAAGGTACGCCAAGGGTAATAAGTCCATAACCCGGACGTACAAATTGACTCTTGGTTTTTTGTCCCCAACAAGTGCATATGTGCAACATTTTCTCCTTCGTTACAAATTATGGTAAAGAGCCATCATCCGTATCCAAGAGTCCAGGGTATGCAATGGGTGATGGATCCTCAAAATTCCCCCAGTGGAGCAATCCTTAGGTCTACTCGCACATTCGTACAATGACTATTTAAACCAGTCTCATTTTACGCTAGCCATGTTCATATTACGTCTGAGCTATCATCCCATCAATCTCCCCAGCGGAGCGATCCTGGGTCTATCTTCATGTTTGGATAGACCACACTCAATGAATCACTCTTTCAAAGAGTTTTTCGGACACTAGTTCACGTCCATATTATCTCTGAACTGCTGTCGTAGTATTTCTCTCAGGCTGAGTTTGTCATATTCATATTACCTCTAGACAAACCTTCCTGGTCTGGCTATCGATTATCATATCCATATTACCTCTGATATCGATTGTCGTCTCAACTTAACACTCGTACTTAACTCTAAGTACGCTAGTAGTGTTAGGTCCACAAAAACTGCCACGTCCATATTACCTCTGGCAGGGCTTGTCCTAAACTTATTACTTGCACTCTCGTGCACAAAAAGTAATAGGTCCACCAAAAATTCCCCTGTGGAATACTCACAATGGAAATAAATTGTTCATATCCATATTACCTCTGAACTATCCTTATTTTCCCCAGCAAAGAGAAAGTCAGTTCATGTTCTTATTACCTCTGGACTATGTCTCTCCACTATCCCCCACAGAGTCATATTTTACCTCTGATGGGATTTGTCTCAAACCTATTATTGCACTCTCATGCACAAGAAGTAATGGGTTCACAAAAAATCTCACAGCAAGATCTCTCTACCAGCCATAAAATTTATCACGTCCATACTACCTCTGATAGGGCTTGTTTCAAACTTATTATTTGCACTCAACGTGCACAATAAATAATAGGTCCACCAAAGATTCCCCAGTGGGATGTCCTCAACAAACTAAAGTTCGCACGAACATTCATAAAGAAATGGAGGGCCCTTATATGATTGCAAATGGCACTTACAGGTTACCCAAGCCTAATAAAAATTGGGCAATGGCTCTTATTAACTGCAAATTCCTGAAGAAGTACTATACTTGATCTCATTTTATGATGAAGATCTTATTCTGACGATGCCATGCATAAAGGTTAGTTGGATTATATTTTATCAGATTCATATGACCTCTTAATGGATATGCTTAACTAATTTGTAAACCTATCATGTTCATATTACCTCTGATAGTGTTTGGTACACAAATTTAGTTGAATTATATTCTATCAGGTTCATTTACCTCTGAATAGATTTACATTCAGCAAAACCTTAACGAAAGTATGTCATGTTCATGATACCTCTGATATCACTTTTATCTTAGCCTATCATATTCTAAAGTGATGGGTCCACAAAGTCAAAAAATGTATCTTTATTATCTCTGAGAAATTATAGGAGAAACAAAAAAGTACATCATTGGGGAGGAGCTGTTAAATCCCTGATCTATCGCGCCAAAGCAGCCATCCTCTCATTTCTGGAATTTAAAATGTTAGTGCGAGCCAGCTCCAGCCTTGCTTTGTCGTCGTTCAAGCGAGATAGTTTGGACAGTGAATTAACAAAATATGCGTGGATGACACCTGCATGTATCAAGTTCTGATGAGCTATCTCCACTTGGCCCTTAAATACATCACGAGCTGCCAATTTCTTGAGAAGCCTCTCCCTTGCCTGAGCAAGTTTAGCTTCCAATTTGCGGACCCTCACTTTATTTCCCTCATGTTCGGCCTTGCACTTCGTTAGATGAGGGATGACCTCCTCCAAGACGGCCTGCTCTTCATTCATCTCCTGCTGCTGTGTCTGGATGGATTTATTCAAGCATTCCATCTGTTCAGCAAGTTTTGCAGTCAAGGAGTCGTACTCGTCCTGAATTATATCGTCGATGTTGCCTCGAGATAGTTACAAATATTCGTTAATGGGTTGTTCTAAACCATTAACTATTTGCTCCAACGCATCAGCCCTTCCAGCGTCGTTGAAATTTCTGATCGACGCTATCGCAAGCTGGGAGGACGTCAGCAGATTATTAAAGCTCAGGTTCTTCTCCAGCACCATGAAAATCAACTCCTTCAAACTGAGGTAGAATAGGCTGGTATATTGTTCAATCAGCATATCAAAGACCGGATGCACGCTAGGAGTGGCCGCGATACTGGAAAATCTCCTTCCAGGAATGACCACGAAGGACGTTGCCATGACCGTTGCCTCTACAGATAGCGCTACAAAAGAATGAATACCAATAACGGTTGAAGTTGCTAGCGTACTCAACGAAGGAGGCACAGTCGCGATGATGGGCTCATCCTCCTCTGAAGATATCTGGACTGCCGTTGGCGAGACGACACCCAAAAATGTTGTGGATGAAGGATCGGCAGCTTCAAAGCATGCTTCTTCAAAGTCGAGCACCGCCGTTTTATCGGCAGGATCCGCAACAAAGTCAAAGGTTGCGTCAACTCCGCCCTCCCCTAAGATGTCTTCACCTGAAAAGAAGAGAAAGTTAATATCAATTTTATGTTAATTTTCCTAAAAAAGGCGTAAAGATAATATTTACCCATGGTCAATGGTATATATGTCGCATCCGCAGCCTGAATAGCTAAATTATCTCTTAATGATGCTAGACAAGCTATCATACCTGGAGAAGATGGTGCACCAACTGACACTGGCGGATAGTCTTCCCAGTCTTCACCAAGATCCACTCGAGGCTCATCGGGTGGAATCTTGCTGGATATACTTATAGACGAAGTAGGGGTTACTCCCATTATTGGTCTAGATAAAGGTATATGCAATCTTATTATGCTCGGCCTCGGAGGCGATCTCGTAGCCTAACAGAAGCAGTAGTAACAGCGATCTCGAGCAAAGAATCTCCGGCACTGCTAGCCAAAACTATGGAGGTTCCCTCTCTAAAAGACGAATGACCTCTAATCAAAGAATCATCCCCAACAGGGGAAACGATAGGCTCGCTCCTAGAAGCCCCCTGGAAGAAGCCCTTTTCGGACCTCTGGCAATCTTCTTCTTGCGAGGGGAAGGCTCTTTCGGAGTGGAAGCCTTCCGTTTTTGGGGGATAACGAAAGGCTCAGCTGGCAGAGTTATTATGCCTCTCGGTATTATCTTCAAGAACTCGTCTGCCCCGGCGGTGTCCTCATTCTTGTCCGAGGAAACAGACGGAACCTCCTCCCTTGCAGTAGACCTATGGGAGGGCATCCTAAAACTTTCATGCACATCAAAATTGTGATGGAAGCTATTGATGGATGCATAGAACTGCGCGTACGAGTGCAGGATGCGCAACTCCATAGAGAGAGAAGTCGTGGGCACAACAAATGTTGCACCAGTACAGCCCGTGATGAAGTACCGCCATCCTCTGGCTCCATCAATAAGTCTATCTTTGGACTTGAAGCTGGTAATGGCATTCCCTACATGCAACTGGTCATACCCAAACTGCCTGGCGAACCGACTGGGAAAATAAGGCTCCAGGTAGCAGTGGTCATCGCTTTTGTACAATAAATGGGAAGGTCTAATGTAGACCAACCAGTAGAAGGCTTCAGGAGAGAGAATGGTCCTCCCTTGACCCCCATCCTTAAGTTTCTTCCCCTGTTGATTAATATGCACAGCGGGGACGATACAGAAGAGCTTCCAGCTGTAGGCAACATTTAACACCCGCTGGCAATCTATGACGGTCGTCACGTTCCAAGAGGAATTCTTGTAATTCAAAAAGAAGTTATTTCCCGAACCGCTGGCAGGACCAGGAGACATCACCCTAGTGTTGTAAAGAACTAACCATCCCATCAAGTATAGGAATGGTAACTCCACTCGGGGAAAGCTTTTGCGCTGCGTATCATCAGCAAGCAGCCCATCAGTAAGGGCCCTCAGACCTGCTTGTATTCTACATACCATAGCAGGAAGCAAGCCCAGTCTTGCCCCGAACACCAAATGCACTGCAGGCCATAAGGTGTTGCGATGGATGCGATCTGCAGACGTGATGCCAAGCACTACCCAGCGGCGAAGCCAGATGGAGAGGAAGCCATCCAATTGAGCTTCCTTTGACAGAGGCTTACGACAATGCCTCATATAACTGAAGGCTTTTGTGCCTGCAGGGTAACCCTCTATCTTCTCGTCAAAAATATAATCTGGAGCCCCTGCGTCTTCAATAAGGTCATCGACCATGTCAACATTGAGCATGCTTAGGATGTTCAAAGGCCTATCTCGGCTATCTACCACCTTGTCCAGTTTAATATTTTTGGCCTGGTGGAAGAAGAGATAAATTGCCCACTTGTTGATGTGAGCCAAGCTAGAAGGCTCCTTATAGAAAGTTGTACAGGCAAGATAGTGGCACATCAGCTCCTGATATACTGCCACTACCCGAGGGTTTGTATCCCTCAACTCCCTGTTTGTAGGGACGTACTCTTCATAAGGAGTGTCCCCCATCGACAGCCTTGAAATCTCTGTCATCTCATGAAGGGCTAAGCCCAACTCGCCCAGCGGAGAGGCAAAAGTCCCAGTGAGCGAGTTGTATCGCTCCATCAAGGCTAAAAACAAGTTGGGGTTGATAGGCAGCCCAACACTTGTGGCGCTCACAGCCGCGAACAAGCCAATACTTTCCAGCTCCGTCTGGAAGTGCTTCAGGGCCCAGGTAGTCAAACTGGCCCATCAAAGATTCCCCGGGCTAAGCCATCCACTGGTCCGAGGGTTGACCCTGGGGTACATTCCTTCCTACCCCATAAAGTCATTGCAGAAGGTCGATATCTGAACCGGCAGGATCAACAAAGTGTCCTCACTCGGGACACTACCCGGCAGCAATCTCCTAAAGGGCATAATAGGGCCCGAAGGACGGCTCATATAGGCCCCCCGATCGTATCCCTTATTGTATAAGATCTTCCCCGGTCGGCCGTGAAGATCGGGGGTCAGGGTCCATGCCATCCTCCTAGGATGTGTGGCATGGAAGAACACAGATATAGGGTAATCCCTGAGCATCTGGGGCAGATATATGACCGTGCCCTCAGTAGTAAAAACCCAATCCTCCTTCTTGGGTTTAGTCTGGGACTGTTTGTCGATAACGTCCCCGAACAAGAAGCCTGGCTTCTTATACTCCGTCCCGTCTAGGTATGTCAGGGGCTTCCCACTGATCATACTCAACAACATGCGTTCTCCTTGGGACGAGATTAAGGTTCCCCTTTCTTCAGGATAATTGGCTCCAGAAATAGGGAATATCACATGGGACAAGTCCTCCAAATAGTTTGAGCTCATCATCCCGGCAACAGAGCCCATAACTTTAGCCAAAGGAGAGATATGCAAGTCCACTACAAAATACAAGAAAATCAGTCAGTTTCTACACTAGACGATAAACTCTTACAGTTTACGCCAAAGATTTTTAGTCTAAGCTTTTACGCCAAGACTGCAAAAATTTGAGTCTTACGCTGGAACTCATTTCCAAGGCGTAAAATTCAAGGTTAGCAATATACACCAAAATCTAACAATCTGAGCTTTTACGCCAGATTGACAAAATTTGAATTTTTTACACCGAAATTCTTATCTAGTGCGTAAAATTCAAAGTTTGCAGTTCTACTCCAAAATTTTGACAGTCTAAGTTTTTATGCTAGACTGCAAAAATATGGAGTTTTTACGCCGACACATTAGGAATATGCGCGTAACAATAAAACATCTCAGTACATCATCCTCCTCGAAGAGGCTCTCAGTACAAAAGATGACCTTGAGCGTGCACGTACAACGTATGCGAAGAATTTTTTTTCTCTCACAATCTCTACCTGTAATGTCCGGAGCACAGCTCGACGGCGGAGCGCTGCGTTCCGATCGAGGTTCGGTCAGCCTAATAGGAGTTGCTCGTGCTTGAGTAGTGGAGCGAGAAGAGGAAGCGACCTTCTTTCCCTTAGCAGTGGAAGTCTGTTTAGGTGCCATGGCAACTCTGAGTTCTCAAGAAAGAAGAAGAAGGGTTCTTGGAAAGCAAGGATTTTGGGAAGACAGATAAAAGTTTTCTCTCTCAAGACCTTGGGCTATTTATAGAGTTCGGATAACTCTTCGAATCCCTAACCAAATCCGATATTTAATATTCGGTTATGATTTGGGACCACGTCAGCCTATCATTTGAAAAAAGAAGACGGACAGTTAGTGGATCCAGAATTTATACGCAGAGCAGATCTATAATTTTACGCTAAGGAGCTTTTACGCTCGAGAAGCTACAAATCTACGGTTTTACGCTCAGAAGCTATAAGTCTATGGTTTTATGCTCAGATGCTTTTACGCTCACGAGTTTTTACGCTCAAGAGGCTACAAACCTACAATTTTACGATCAGAGGCTACAAATCCATGATTTCATGCTCAGAAGCTTTTTCACGCTCAGAGACTATAAATCTACGATTCTACGCTCGAAAGCTATAGACGGCCAATTACAAGGGTTTACGCAGAAGATACTCCTTCTTGGCTACAAAACATTCCAAGTGCCTGAAATACACAGAGTTCAGCATTGAAGATGACTCTTCTTCTTGGGTCATTTGGAAGTTCGTCCAAAGTCCAGCCAGAATACTTTACAAAAAGTTCAAAGATGGCTTAGTCGACAGACATTTCTCGCCCTTTTTTAAGGGATTTTCGTGAAAGCCATTCGTGAAGATGATGATCTGAACAAAAATTCTTTATATCAGAGAAGTGACAGTTCAAAATCTACTCGACTCCTCGTCCAAAATAGCATGAAAGTTTGGATCTTCAACTTAAATGCTAAGGAGTTTTCTACGCGTTTTTTTCTACGCGTAAAAGATGGGATGAGATCAGATACACTTTTATCAGAGTTAGCGTAAAATTATTCAGACGTGCCGAAGCTGCACACATTTCAGACTTCCTCAAGCCAACCTGACAAAACTCAGCAACCATCTCTTTCTGGTGAAGGGAGTGTAGGAAAAACAAGTTAACCCATTCGCCTTTATATAGGCAGAGGAGAACACACCCAATCCTAACAAACCCCTAAAAATTTGTCGAGAAATCAGCCTCGCGGAACGAGTCATACTTGACCGTTTCATGCTTCATTCAAAGTGTTTCAAATTACGAAGAATTTGAAAACTTTGAAGGGGGTCTTGTGGAAGCATAAAAAATATGCTGGGGAATCATACGCGTAAAACCCTCAACATGCAGGAAGCTTGCGTAAAATAGAGCTCCAGCACTGGGTGGCGTAAAACATGACTTCAGAGCCATTGGCGTATAGTAGAGCTTCAACGCTGTTCAAGCGTGAAACATAGCTACAGAACAACCCGCATAATGCAGTATTTCCAGACTGCTTTGGCGTAAAAAGGTTGCTATATCGCCACTTCGGCGTAAAACCCGTCTGCTCTTAATGCAGCGGGAAGTCGTACGAGGAACTCTTCGTATTCCTCGAATGAACCTGTCAGTTGAAGCAGTGAACCTGACTCCTGACAAAGAGTACTGCACAGTGATCGAGAGGACGGCTGCCATAATGACTCTGCACAGAACTCCAGACTATCGTCTAGTGACATAACCCTTGATAAAAGATATCGTTTACGCATTCAAGGAATACGCTGCCTATTCTACACAGGCAAACGTGAGCTTTATGCTCAAGATGAGACAAAATCAACCGCCACGTCAAAAGTTGTTCTTCGTACAGAACTCAAGGCAAATCTCTGCAATTAATGCGCGAGATGGGGACAGATCTCTTCATTTAATGCATGAGATTTGGTCCTACTTTTTGACTGGGTGAGCTATGATTAGGGCCAATACGTCCATATCACTATCCCCGCACATTATGCCAACCAGGCTATTTTTAGCTATAGGAGCACGCCGTACGCTATCTCCTTGAAATACGTTGACCTGGCTATTTTCAACTATAGGAGTACGTCGTATGCTATCTCCTCGAAAGATGCCAACTAAGGCTATATTTACAAAGGTGCGTGATAAGGCTATCTGGCCCAGAACACGCTCAAAACCTCAGTCAAAGGAGGATAACTGGCTATCTTTACGCTGGTCACCTATCTATGCAGCATCAAGCTTTATGCTATTTGGCTTCTACGCCAACATGACAGATATTTGGCTTCTACGCCAACTTGACGACTATTCGGCTTCTACGTCTACTTGGCTTTTACGCCATCAGAATAACTATTTGGCTTTTACGCCAACGAGACAGTTATTTGGCTTTTATGCCAACCATCTCTACGCGAGGGGCAGTTATCAACGTGGCTTGCATGCCGTGATCTTCGATGAGCGATTATACGCATTACCTCATAATGGGACACGCGTTACACGCTAATTCAAAAGATCATTCATATGTGTCACTACCACATTCCAAAAAATAGGGGTATTTTTGACTTTTTATATATTATTAATATTATGGTATTTATATTAAATGATTTCTCGATGTGTATTTAAATATAATATATATATATATAGTGTTCATTATTGTTTGAGATGGTAGACTTGACCTAGAGGCCCACTAGATGAACACCTGACTGAATTATAGGAATATGTATTAATTTGTATTTAATAGAATTTAATTATTGGGATTTTGATTAATTACCATATTATTTATTTAATTATTGTGCCTTGCCGTTGCTTCGATATTTGGAGCGCTACCCTAGCTTTTGCCTTCCAACAAATTTCACAACCTTGCCCTAGACGTGCCCGCCTTCCATTCTGCCATTTTTGTAACTCATAATTATGCTCTCTTGTGCTTCATTTTAGCCGCATAATATTCATCGCAGAAATTTATTTAATTTTTGAATAAATTCTAACTTTGTATCGATGTACGTTCTAATCGAAATTGGAGGATCTTGGCCTATTTTCCGTGCAACCCAAATTAGGGTAATATTCTATTCTGAGTCTTCTTCACTAATGATATGATGACCCGACCTAATTTTGGCCCCATGTACTCCTAATTAATTTTAGAACACAGCTAGCATTTATTTCTAATTAAATTGAGGATACCATTTTGTCTGATCCCGGTTAACCCCGACTTAACCCAGTGTAGACTCATAAAAAATACGCCGGATGGCTATACGCAGCTTATTGGTGTGGGGCAGCGTAAAGAGATGACCTCAGAGCCATCAAGCATGCAAAACAAGGGCTTTTTCCGCTGATCACAGCGTGAAATATTAAAAGTTCAAAGGACCATCCGCGTAAGTGCAGTATGTCCAGACCGTTTTAGCGTAAAATAGGGTTCTTTGTCGCCTATATGGCGTAAAACACATCCGCTTTCAATATAGCATTAAAGCGTATGAGGAACGCGTCGTGTTCTCTGAAGTAAACCTGTCAGATCCTGCAATGAACCTGACGTCTGGACTTCTGACAAAGGGATACTGCTCGACTACTCAGACGACAGCTATAATGATGGCGCGACACTGCAACCCAGGCTGTCATTTACCGCCATCTCCTTTGCGTAAACTGCTTTTAGGTGTACAAGGGGATACGCTGCCTTGTTTTACACAGGCAGACATGAGCTATTTATGCTCTGTAGTAGACAAACCGCCTGCCATATCAGAAGCTGCACTTCGTACGGGGCTCGAGGCACGTCTCTACGTCTAATGCACCGGTGATAGTTTCTCGAGGCACGTCTCTGCGACTGATGCACAGAAGGCCTGCAGACCTTCAAAAACACGCCTCTGCATTTAATGCGCAGGATGGTGGCAAATCTCTGTATTTAATGCAAGAGATTCGATTATATCTTCAAAAGTCGTAATTCCGGCTAAGACGTCCACATCAGCACTCTGGCACGTTATAGAGTGGCTTCTCTGCCCATTCAGCTTCTGTGCTCACTCGGCCTCTACGCCCATTCATCTTCTGTGCTCACTCGGCCTCTATGACCACTCAGCTTCTACGCCTATTCGGCTTCTATGCCTACTTGGCTTCTACGCCATGGTGACAGACATTGGCTTCTATGCCCACCTCTTCTACACGAGGGATACCTACCTACATGGCTTCTACGCCGTGATCTTCGTAGCGATTATACACGTTTTGTCCCTTAGTTGGACCCGCGTCACACGCTCATTCAGAGGATCATCTATACGCAGGCATTGGTTATTTTAACCGTTGTGTAAAAGGGAGCTGTACTTTCCACTACTCGATTTCTATACCGACGGAGTGGTCACTGTCACTAAAACTCTATAAATAGAGACCTCTATCAACAGAGGACAAGGTCAAAAAATTGGTCAAGAAATCTAATATCAGATCCAGGGTTGACAAAATTGAAAGAGAGAGAAATATAGATCCAAGGTCGAACTTCCAAGAAAGATCGAACCAGAGGTCAAGAGAGAGAGAGAAGAATCCGAAGCTCAGGCAAAGAGTAGGGATCGATGACTTTGGCATCGTGCATCCACCCTCTTTTGCAACCTTCGAAGCTGCTTCCTGTCTTCTACGGCACTTCTTCATCATCGTGTAGTCCAAGGGCTAAAGTGATCGACTGCAGATCAGACACCTATAGCAATATTTACCCAGATTTATAAATTGTACTTCGACATCCTCGTATAGGATTAAATTGTACAAGTTTGTTTGTAAACCAAAGAACATGGGTTTCGTATAAACCCGTCTTGAATACATTTTATTCTTTCGTTTTCCACCACAAACAAGATGGCGACTCTACTGGGGACGTCTTTCTCTTCTGATGAGGAAGTAATTGCTCAACACGATACGGTATCTGTAGGAACCGTGAAGAAGACACTAGTCGTCCAATTCGACCAGTCTGCCTATGAAAACATGCTTCGAACCGGGGGTAGCTCTCACCCTCTCTTCATCCAAGACAACAGGAAGCTGCGCAAGGTCTGGATGCCCAAGACATCCTCTACCATTCCTGTGGACTCTCCGATCACTCCGACCAATGAGGTTGTAGCATTGCTCTCTCCGTGCCCTGCACGTAAAATTCAGTCGCCTGTCTCTGACAGGGCCGACAAAACTTCTGGCAAAGCCTCAACGCTAACCCAAAAGTATCCTCAACGCTCTGCACGAGAAATCTTGTCTTCCGCCACTGGCGGTACAGACAAAACTTCTGGAAATGGCTTAACGCTAGTCCAGAAGTCCACTCCGCGCCCTGCGCGTAAAATGCAGTCTCTCGTCACTGGCGGAATAGACACCATTTCTGATAAGGTCTTAGCGCCAAATCAGAAATTCTAAACGCGTTCCGCGCGTAAACATTCATCTGCCTTTAGCGGAAAAGCAGATGACCCCTGCAATCTACGCAAGGGAAAGCAAGCGGCGGAGTACTCAACTTCTCGGCCTTTACGCCAGCAAGGGAACAATCTGCCTACCCTCCGGATTATACGAGAAGCCGATGGCCGACTGAGGACCTCTTCAGCTTTACGCCAGTCTGAGCAAATCTCCAAATTATGCCAGGCGAAGTCCCTCGGTGTAAAGCAAGCTCAGGTTGTAGAAAGACACCCTCCCCGGGGATTATCCGCCACCTAGATGGCCAACCTGTTGTACACAGGTGGAACAGAGAAAACCATGGTGCCCAACCTCCGCATGCCCACTGATGGGAACAGAAGGAACAAGCCATCGTTTTCTTCTTCTGCAACTCCTCCTGACCTGCACAAATATCTAATCCAGAAGCGAAAGGAGAGGGGACCTTCCAATATGTCTATTACGCCTCCTGGCGAGCACTGTTGTAATAGTCATAAGATTATGATTGATTGCTGCTGTTCTAAAGAAAAATGGTCGATTTTCGACCGGTTGAGCTACTCTCTGTCTTTCCAGGAAGAAGAGCCCGCGCATGCATCTGTGAACATGGCTTCACACATACCTAGAGGAGGGTTGAGCTCAAGACGTCATCCCTCTAGGCCTTCGAGCCGAAGGAGATTCAATGAGCTCCTCAGGAACGCTGAAGCTGGGGTGTTCCAAAACACCCGTACAAGGTCACAACAACCAGCTTCGTACTCGTCTGATTCTGACGCTGGGGGTCGCCAGTCTCCCGGATCAGATGCTGAGAGTATAGAGTCGACTTCTGCAGCGACCTATACTAAACCTTCAATGACACCCAGGGAAATGAGAGTTTATGCTGTTGAAGATGAACGCGAGGAAGCTTCGCCATCAGGAAACGCGGAACAACGCATCACTATACTAGAGACGTCTCTGAAACAAATGTAATCCATGATGGAGAACATGCACCAGATAATGCTAACTCAACATGCGGCTGCTATGGCTCAAACATCGGTGCTACCAACTCAGATACGTGTGGGGGTAGACTTACCACCATCCAACCCGAGCCAAGAGCCTGCTCTAGATCAAGAGTCAGCAGTTCCTCCGCTTCCTCACTCAGAGAATATATTACCTCCCGTTGGAGTCATGATACAACCAACTCCGCACCACACCGTAGTCCCGCTTCCAACTAAAAATTCGATGCAGGCAGTACGCGAGTTGAAAGCCCAGTTTGACGCCTTGAAGCACAAAGATCAGCTCAAGAAACTGAGAATCAACCAGCCTTACCCAGCTATCTGGGAAGAGGTCCCTTTCCCTCCGAGGTACAAACCTCAGACTATGGCTCTGTTCGAGGAAAAAATATCACCAAGTCAGTACATGAACTATTTCAGTATGATGACGGTGTTGCTACAAGGGAACGACGCCCTCCTCACTCTGGTGTTCAAAGGCTGTCTCTCAGGAGTAGCCTATCAGTGGTACCGTAGCTTGGCGGACAACTGCATTACTTTCTTCGAGGACTTCAAAGCTTTATTCTTCATGCGATTCTATGAGGGAGGGATGGACATGTCTATGTCCTCTCTTATCGAAGTCAAGCAGAAAGAAAAGGAGGACGTTCGCACCTTCATCGAACGTTTTCGTCAAGCCACCTTACAGATGCCTCTAGGAGTTCCAGACTCTGCGTTGGTAGACATTTGCAGGAAGAAACTCCTTCCCGTAATCTCAGTGTTTACAGGACCATATCAGTTCCATGATTGGCCCTCGTTCATCATCTCGGCCGTAGCCGTCGAAGACAACAGTCGCAAGGCGCGCGACAATTGCATCATGATCTCCGCCTCTGACAGAGGCAAGAGGTCATCTCCCAGCAGCGACCATCCTCGCAGCTCCAAAGAAAAAGAAGCTCTGGCGATCAATACGGCCAGGCAAAAGACTGCGACAACCGCACAAACGAGACCCGAGACTTCCAGGCCCGTCGAAGTCTACTCTTTCGACGACGACGATATCCCAAGTATATTCGAGTGTCTCGTCAAAAGTGGCAAGATCACCCTTCCGGAGCTGAGGCGGCCCCAAGAAGTCGGCAGTACTAACGACCCCAAATATTGCATCTTCCACAGATACGTACACCACCCGACAAAGGCATGTTACATACTGAAAAGGAAGATCCAGGGGTTGATCGATGCTAAGGCCATCACTCTGCACAACACCGAGAAGACGGTCACGGCCAACACGATCTCTCTGCGGTTTGGCAAACTGCCTTCCCAAGAAGTCTCTGACGGTGTCATACCCATTTCCCGGACCACGATGAACATCGTCAATCTCCCTCCAGCTAGGGGTCAAAATCATGACCTGGTACCCCTAACCACCCGGCAGGGCGAGATTATGTGGGTTCATCCGGATTTGGTGTCAGAGCTCGAGGAGGAGACTAAAGCTACTAAGGCTACATCTAGAAAGAGCTCCAAATGCAAACCATGCCATATGGTCGCAACTTCTTCGGCATCAGACGAAGATGAGGTATTTGCTGCGACCCGTTCAGGAAAAGCCTACCTCAACGACTACGGAGCAAGTCAGGAAGATGCACCGGCGGACGCTTCAGTTGCCAAACCTTCAGGACCAGGTCCCGTCGTACCAGATGCCGATCCTTCAAAACCAACTCCGGCGGACAAGGGGAAGCAAAAAGAAGTGCACTTTGATAAACCTGTGAAAAACATTCCAAACAAAGGTTTAGAGAAGCCATACAACTTCGACATCCTGGCCCAACTGGCTAATACACCAGCCAGGCTGTCCATCTTCGAGCTACTCAAGCTCTCCCAAGACACTCGTCTAGCCCTGAGTGAAGCACTGATGCAGGCGGAGGCATGCTTGACCCAGGTCAAGTCCCCCGACAAAGAACCGGTGGCGTGTCCTCAATGCCACTGTGTGATGGAGGTGGTACCAAATATCACTTTCACTCAAGACGACATGCTGTTAAAACATAACAGGCATGACAGCCCCCTCTATTACACCGGGTACATCGGTTCCATGGAGGTCGATCGGAATCACATAGATCCGGGATCGTCGATCAGCATCATCCCTCATAGTCTGCTCAGACCGCTGAGGATTCCTACCAGTGAATTGGCTTACACCTCCACTACAATCGTGGGTTTCAACACCGGAAGAAGTAAGACGTTGGGAAAAATTCGCCTGAGGATCCAGATTGGCAACCTCAGATCGGTGGCCACATATTACGTCATCGATTCAGAGGTGTCCTACAATATTTTGCTGGGAAGACTGTGGATCCACGACCACAACATCGTTCCTTCAACTCTACATCAATGTCTTAAATATGTAGACCCCCAAGGAATAGTACAAACAGAGGTTGCTGACCTAAACCCGTTTAAAGGAGTAGAATCCTACTATTTCGATGCCGTGTTGTACTCTCAAGACCACACGGAAGAAGTGTCAGGCGAGGCAGAGAAGGAATCCCACCGGGATCTAGAAGAACCCTCTACCACACTACCGCTGTCAATTAGAGTGAAAGGACGAACCATTCGTCCAAAAGCCATGGAGCCTATGGCTATCCACCTGAACAAGACCAGGTCAGGAAAAGGAAGTGATCCTCTAGTGATCACTTTGAACCAGAAGCCTCCACCCTTGGTCATCAACTTTCGGCACAACAGGCAGCCGACTGATGTAAATACAACCAGGAACGGAGTTCCAGATGATAATAAATATCCTCTTTTCCAGTATATTGACGCTCAAATTCCAAATCAGGAATCCACACCCCGTGACGAGGTAGAACCCATAGCACAAAAATTCTTGGAAGTTATGAACTCCTATCGTCCGTATGTCTGGGAAGTAGCATCATCATCCAACGTTGTCACGACGTATGGACCACATGAGGATTCTATCTTCATTGTCCCGTCTACCTGCAGCAGTTAGCGTTCAATAGTCTTCGACCGCGTGTGCAATTAATCGACTGTGCAGGAAGATTCTTTCAATAACGATGCTGGAAAAATGTAAGTTCACCGATACAGCCCGCAAGCGTTGAGGATCATGCAAAACATGGGCTACGACTTGGAGCGGAAGCCAGGCCTCAACTACGGAAGAGGCAGACGAACGCCGCTGCGCGTCGACCCTTACTATCAACGAACTCATTTCAGGTTAGGGTATGCCACCTCCTCTAAGTCGGACGAGGATATCTTTTCCTCTTCTCAGAATGGCTCGTCGCCCTCTGACCCACCTGATGCTCTCGAACAAACATTATCAGTGAATATGGTAGTGACAGATCCCTTTGAAGCAGATGAACAGGATTCTGAGCCATTTGAGAATGACTTTTGGGCCCAACAAATGGATACGCAGTGGGAATTCCGCTTTGAGCAAAGAGAACCTCCCACCAAAGACGAAGTTATCCAGGTTGATGTTGGGTGTGAACTTTCGCCAAAGTCGATATTTATCAGTAACAATCTTTCCCCAGCTGAAAGGGAAGAAGTTATCCAGCTGATAAAAGAATATATCGACATCTTTGCATGGGATTACGAGGACATGCCAGGCCTTGACCCAAAGGTGGCTACTCACAAACTCAACATATTGCCCGATTTAAAGCCTGTGAAGCAGCACCAACGCCGGTTTCGTCCGGATATGATGGACGCCATCGAAGCTGAAGTCAAGAAGTTGATAGCCTGCAGTTTCATCCGGGAAGAACAACATCCCGACTGGGTCGCCAATATTGTCCCAGTCATGAAGAAAAATAGGAAAATACATATCTGCATCGATTACCGAGATCTGAATGCAGCCTGCCCCAAGGATGAGTTCCCTCTTCCCATCACGGACATCATGATCGACAATACCTGCGGTTTTGAACATATGTCTTTCATGAATGGATTCTCATGATACAATCAGATCAAGATGCATCCTGAAGACGAGAAGCACACTGCCTTCCGGACCCCGTTGGGGGTATATTGCTTTACGGTCATGCCCTTCGGATTGAAGAACGCCGGGGCTATATACCAACGGGCTATGAGTAACATATTCCATGAGAATTTACTCAAAATAGTAGAATGTTATGTGGACAACATAGCCATCAAGAGCCGCCTCAAAGATGATCACATTCAAGACTTGAGGACGGTATTCAAGTTAATGTGCCAACATCAACTCAAGATGAACCCTACGAAGTCTTTTCT
Organism: Iris macrosiphon; assembly: GCA_036927795.1. Taxonomy (NCBI): domain Eukaryota; kingdom Viridiplantae; phylum Streptophyta; class Magnoliopsida; order Asparagales; family Iridaceae; genus Iris; species Iris macrosiphon. Next base: position 112,926,333 of record JAYESA010000010.1, on the reverse strand, counting down.
GGGTGTATCTAGTGGCAAATTCCTGGGATTTGTCATTACCGCCAAAGGCATCCAAGTGGACCCTGACAAAGTCCAGGCCATCGTAGAAATGCGACCGCCCCATTATCTGAGGGAACTCTGGGGATTTCAAGGCCGCCTGGCTTATATCCGGAGATTCATATCCAACCTCTCGGGAAGATGTCAGCCCTTTTCTCATCTCATGAAGAAAGGTGTATCCTTCGTATGGGACGAAACCTGTCAGCAAGCGTTCGGAGATATCAAGCGCTACCTCACCAGTCCGCCAGTTCTTGTGCCTCCCGTCATGGGAAGACCATTCTTGCTGTACGTTCGAGCGATGGATCATTCGCTAGTAGCTCTTCTCGTACAGAAGAACGATATGGGTCATAAATAGGCTATCTACTACCTCAGCAGGATGATGATCGGAGCTGAGCACCGGTACAATCCAGTAGAAAAAGAATGCTTGGCTCTGATGTTCGCTATCCAGAAGACGCATCACTATGTCACTGGCCAGACTATTCATATTATCTCCAGGATAAACCCTCTTCGAGTACTGATGAGCAAGCCAAGTGCTCTTAATTCCTGACTCGCGACTTGGACGATGCTGTTAACACCATATGACATGGTATACGTCCCGCAGAAGTCCATCAAAGGCCAAGCGTTGGCCGACTTCCTAGCTGCTCATCCGATCCCGGAGACCTCCAAACTATACGAGGACATCCCTGATGAAGTTGCAGAATGTAATTCCGTAATGGAAAGTAACACATGGCAACTATTCTTCGATGGTGCCTCCAGAACTGGTCCTAGGGGAAACATGGTTTCAGGAGTAGGAATCGTCCTGGTCACTCCTGATAAACTCGTCATCTACCGAGCATATTCTCTTAGCGAGCCATGCTCCAACAATGTGGCAGAGTACAATGCTCTGCTAATCGGGCTCCAAGTCGCTAAAGAGCTGGGGGTCGAGTCCCTGGAAACTTTCGGTGATTCTCTGCTTATCGTCAATCAAGTCAGGGGAATATATGAAGTCCAGAATCCAGACCTCATCCCCTATTACCAAGCAACGGTCGAGATAGCCATGACATTCAAAGGGTTCTTCCTAGAGCATGTACCTCGATCTCAGAATCTGGAGGCTGATGCCCTAGCCAGTCTAGCTGCGGATTTAGCCACTCCTATAAGAAGGCAGAATTCAGTAATCCTTCTTAACAGAGATTTGTTCTGTGTGAAGAACAACTTTCACATAGAACGCAGCTATGCTGTGAACGCCGATCCCCCTAGAAGAGACTGGAGAAGTCCCTTCATAGATTTCGTGGCATACGGAATCTTGTCGGAGGACCCCAAAGAAGCAGTATCCGTCAAAAGACGATCATTACGCTTCTACTTCGATGCATCTTCACAATGCCTATATCGCCGGACCTACGACGGACTGCTATTGAGATGTATCTCTAACGACGAAGCACAGCAGATTATCCGGGAAGCTCACAACGGCGTATGCGGAGCGCATCAACCCGGTCCTAAGCTACAGGATCGTATCAGGAGAATGGGCTATTACTGGCCCACTATGATTGCAGACGCAATCAACTATGCAGGACAATGCAGAGCCTGTCAGGTTCATGCAGACTTCATACATCAACCGTCTGAATATCTATATCCTATGGTTGCATCCTGGCCTTTCGAAGCATGGGGTATGGATATCATTGGTCTTATTCACCCGTCTTCCTCCAGAGGTCACCGGTTCATACTGGCCATCATGGATTACTTCTCCAAATGGCCAGAGGCGATCCCTCTTGCTGAGGTAAAGGCGTCTAATGTAATCAGCTTCATCAAGCATCACATCATTTATCGCTTTGGGATACCCCGGAGGATAATTCACGACAATGGGCCTCATTTTATTAGCCAAGCATTTCACCGATTTTGCAATAAAAATTGGATACACAATATTGCCTCTACGGCATATTATCCAGCTGCTAATGGTTTAGCGGAAGCTTTCAACAAAACCATTATCAAAATCTTGAAGAAGTTCGTCTCTTCAAACAAAAGAGATTGGAATGAGAAGCTGGGCGAATGTCTCTGGGCATACCGCACAACGGTACAAACACCGACAGGTTGTACCCCATTTTCACTGGTCTACGGGAGCGAAGCAATTCTCCCTATTAAAATCCAGATCCCGTCACTCAGGATAGCCGTGACTAATGAGCTGACTCAAGAAAAGAATGACCTGTTAAGGCTTCAAAAGCTAGAAGGATTAGACGAGAAACGCCTCCAAGCTCAACAGCGCATCGCGCTCTACCAAGCACGCATTTCCAGAGCTTTCAATCATAAAGTAAAGGAAAGAGTGTTCAAAGTCGGCGAGCTAGTTTTAGCCGTAAGAAGGCCGATGATTCTTACTCACAGGAGCAAAGGCAAATTCCAGCCCAAGTGGGAAGGCCCTTATGTGATCGAGACAACGTTCTCAAACGGCGCTTATAGGTTAGCCCAGCCTAATGGAGACCTGTTAATGGCTCCTATCAACGGTAAATTCCTGAAAATGTACTATGCTTAATCTCCTCTGCTCAAGTAGAATATAGCGAGAATCTCAATTCTGACAAAACTACTTCCAAAACGAAACTAGTTGGATCATATTCTATCATGTCCATATAACCTTTGAATAGATATGTTCGACTAATTTGGAAATGCAATACCTATCACGTCCATATTACCTCTGATAGTGTCTTGTCTACAAACTTTAGTCAAAGCATATTCTATCATGTCCGTATGACCTATGAATAGATATATCCTACCAAAGCATATTCTATCATGTCCGTATGACCTCTGAATAGATATGTCCTGCTGAAGGTTTATCGAGAGTCTACCACGTCCATACTACCTCTGATATTACTCTCGCCCAAACCTGTCATTACATTCCGAAATGATGGGTCCACAAAGTCAGAAAAGAGTCATTTTATTTTTTCCCAAAGAAAAGAAAGAAGAGAGCAGAATTACATTTGGAAAGTAAAAAGAAGAAATGGTACATCATAGTGGGGGAGTGGTCAGATCGTGAATCAGCTGCACCAGTGCAGCTATCATCTCATTCCTGGAAACCAAGGCATCAGCGCGGGCCCGCTCCAGCCGTACCTCGTGGTTGCTCATAAAGGACAGTTCGGCCCTTGCCCGAAGAGAACCTGCACGGGCGGCTTCTGCACGCTTCAAATCCCGTCGTGCTGTGCTCAGTCGACCAGTCGCTACATCTAGACCTGCCAACGACTGAGAAGCCCACTCCTCTGCCTGGGTGAGTTTTTCCTTCAACTTGCGAGCCCTCGCTGCATTCCCTTCATGCTCAGATTGGCACATCGTCAGAAGAGCAAGAGCCTCCTCCACGACAGCTTTTTTTTTATCCATCTCTAGCTGGTGTGTTTTGATGGATTTATCTAGGCTTTCCAGCTGTTTAGTAAGCCGAGCAGTCATGAAGTCGTATCTAGTCTGGACCTCAGCTTCGATGCTGCCCCGAGTCAGCTGCACGTATTCGTTAATAGGTTGCTCCAAACCATTAACCATCGCCTCCAGGGCGTCAGCTACCCCAGAGTCGCCGAATTCCCTGACCGCCCCGATCAAAAACCGGGAAGCCTTCTTCAGACGTTCGAAGTCTAGATTCTTCGCCAACACCATTGATATCAGCATTTTTAGGCTGGTGTAGAAGAGGCTGGTATATTGCTTGGTCAGCGCAACTAGATCCGATTGGACGCCAGGAGTGGCCGCGATATTGGCGAGTCCCCCTCCAGGAGTGATTACAGATGATATGGCCACGGCCGTCGCCTCAACTAGTGGTGCGACCAAGGAAGATGCGACAACGACAGTCGAAGTCATCGGCATACTCGCAGGAGGCGATGTCACAATGACAGGCTCATCCTCCTCTTGAGATGTCGAAACTACTCGGGGCGAGCCGACACCCGAAGATGCTTCCTCTTCAAACTTACTGGTCTACGGAAGCAGAAGCAGAGCCAAAAAGTGCTTAAGCGCTCTTCTCCCCGTAGACATCTGCCCCTGAAAAGAAGACGAGAAAGTTAATATCGGCACGATGTTAATTTCTCTAAAAAAGAAGGGCATAAAGACGACATTTACCCACGGCCGATGGCATATATGTCGCATCTGCAGCCAGTACAGCTAAATCACTTATTAATGATGCTAAGCAGGCTATCCTACTTGGAGAAAGGGGTCTGATAGCTGACACTGGCAAGTAGTCTTCCAAGTTCTCCTCAAATTCCAATCGAGGCTCATCGGCTGGAATCTCGCCAGGTGCGCTCGCAGGCACGAAAGGGGTCTCTTCTGACGCTGATCCAAATAAAGGTATATGGAACCTTATACTCAGCCCTGGAGGCGACTTCGTTCCACTACCGGAGGCAGTGGCAGCAACGGCAGCCTCAAGAAGGAGTTCTCCGGCACCGCCAGCCAAAACTGAGGGTCCCTCTCCGAAAGGCGAGGAATCTCCAATCAAAGAGACATCCCCAACAGGGGAGACAGTAGGTTCCTCTCTAGGAGCCTCAATACCAGGAATCTGGAGAGGACGATTAACCGTCTTCTTCTTCATCTTGCGAGGGGAAGTCTGCTTCGGAGTAGGAGCCCTTCCATTCCCAGAGACTACCAAAGCCCCCGCAGGCGGAGGCTCTTCACACCTCGGCACCGATACCAGAGGCTCATCCGGAGTAACGGACTCCTCACCCTCGTTAGAAGAAACCAAGGGGACTTTGACTCTTCCCCCAGGCTTGGGAGAAGGCACCCTAAAGCTTCCACGCATGTCAAAATTGTGATGGAAGGTGTTGATCGCCACGTAGAACTGGGCATACGAGTGGAGGATGCGCAGCTCCGTGGAGAGTGTGACGACCGGCACGGTAAAGATTGCTCCCGTGCAACCCATGATAAAATATCGCCATCCTCTGGCTCCATCAATGAGTCCGCCCCTGGAACTGAAGCTGGTGACAGCATTGTCTACGTACAACTGATCGTACCCAAACTGCCTGGCAAACCGACCGGGCAAGTAGGGCTCGAAGAAGCAATGATCTTCGCTTCTGTACAGCAAATGGGAGGGTCTGATGCAGACCAACCAATTAAAAGCTTCCGGAGAAAGATTGGTCTTCTCTCCACCTAAATCCTCAAGCCTAATCCCCGATTGATTGGGATGTACAGAGGGGACAATGCAGAGGAGCTTCTAGCCGTGACTGAGGTTTAGCACCAGCCGACAGTCTAAAACTGTATTCACGTTCCAGGGAGAGTCCTTGTAGTTCAGCAAGAAACTACCCCCCGAGCTACTACCAGGGCCAGGAGACGTCACCCGGGGGTTGTGGAGAATTAACCATCCCGTCAAGTACAGGTATGGTAATTCTACCCTGGGAAAGCTATCACGCCGAGCTTCATCGACGAGCAGCCCATCAGTCATGGCTCTCAGGCCAGCCTGTATACGGCACACCATGGCAGGGAGCAGGCCCAGTCTTGCCCCGAACACCAGACGCACGGCAGGCCACAGGATGTTCCGGTGAATGCGGTCTGCGGACGCAATGCCGGGCACCACTACTCGACGCAGCTATATGGAGAGAAAACCAGCCAGCCGGGCTTCCTTAGACAGAGGCCTGCGGCAGCGCCTCAAGTAACTGTAGGCCTTAGTGCCTTCAGGATACTTTCCTATCCCGTCATCGAGAATCTGATATGGAGCCTTAGCATCCTCCATAAGATCCTCGACGACCTGGGCACTGAGCACGCCCAAACAGTTCACAGGCTCATTCTGGCCCCCTGAGACTTTCTCCGACTTGGCGGCCCTGGCCCGGTAGAAGAAGAGGTAGGACGTCCACTTAGTGGTGTGAGCCAAATCAGAAGGCTCATTATAAAAAGCGGTGCACGCGAGGTAGTGGCATATCAGCTCCTGATACACTTCCACCGCCCGAGGGTCCGAGTCCCCCAACTCCCGGTTGGTGGGAAAATACTCTTCATATGGGGTATCCCCCATCGGCAGTCTCGAGATCACTGCCATCTCATGGAGGGCCAACCTCAACTCCCCCAGTGGAGTGGCAAAAGTCCCGGTGAGCGAAATGTATCGCTCCATCAGTGCCAGAAACAGGTTAGGGTTGGGAGGCAACCCAACACTCGTCGTACTCACAGCAGCATACAGTCCAATGCCCTCCAGCTCTCTCGGAAAATGCTTCAAGGCCCAGTCAACTAGGCAAGCCCATCGGAGGTTTGTTGGGGTGATCCATCCATTGCACCGAGGATTCTTCTTGGGATATACCCCCTCGCCCCATGAAGTCATTGCAGAAAGTCGGCAATTGGACTGGCTAGATCACTAAACTGTCTTCACTCGGGACGCTGCCCGGGCACAGTCCCCTGAACACCGTCACAACGCCGGAAGGACGGCTGACAAGCGACCCCTGGTCAGCTCCTTTCAGATGAAAGATCTTCCCCGGCTTGCTGTGAAGATCGGGAGTCAGCGTCCACGGCATCCTCCTGGGATGTGTAGCATGGGAGAAAGCCGAGATGGGATAATCTTTCGGCATCGTTGGCAGATACAAGACCAAACTCTCGGCGGAGAAAACCCAGGGTTCTCTCTTGGGCTTCGTCTGGGACTGTTTGTCAATCATGTCCCCAAAGAGAAAAGCCGACTTTATGTACTGGTCCCCGTCTATATACGTCAGGGGCTCTCCGTTAATCATGCTCAACAACATTCGCTCTCATTGAGACGATATCAGGATTCTCCTTCCTTCAGAATACTGGGGTCCGGAGATAGGAAATGTCACGTGGGACAGATCCTCCAGATAGTTTGAGTGCAGCATCCCGGCAGCGGAACCCATCACCTCGGCCAGTGGAGACTCATGCAAGTTAACTGCAAAAGTGCAAGTAAAACACGTCATTACAAATATTGCAACATAAAGACCAAGAAATGACAGTCTGTGCTTTACGCCAAGACTGTACAAATTTGGTCATTTTATGCCGGAAGTCACATCCAGAAGCGTAATTGGCGGTATACAGTCCGTGCTTTACGCCAGACTGCCAAAATTCTAGTTATTACGCCGGAGGTCCCATCCACAAGCGTAAAGCTAAAATTTTATAGTATACACCAAGTTTCTGGCAGTCAGAGCTTTTACGCTCAAAACTGCAAAAATATAGAGTTTTTACGCTGGCACATTAGAAATGTGGGCGTAAAAGATGAAAACGTCTCCGTGTGTCATCTTTCTCAAAGAGGCTATCAGCACAGAAGACGACCTAGCGCGGTCACGTTCAACGTGTGAGAAGAATTTTTCGTCATTCTTTGTCATCCCAAAGGCTCTACCTCTAAGGCCGGGTGCGCTGCTCGTCAGCGGGATACTTCGCTCAGAAGAAAGTTCACCTTGCCCGACCGAAGGCTCTCTCGCCGGGGCAGAAGAACGAGAAGAAGAACCTATACTCTTTCCCTTAGTGGAGGGGATTTGTTTCGGCGCCATTTCTGAAAACTCGGAGTGCTCGGAGAAAGAACGAGGAAAAAAACTTGAACAGTCGAAGGCTCTCTTTCGTAGAAGACGGATGAAAAGTTTTTTTCTCAAAAGCTTGGGATATATATAGAGTTCGTACCGGCTCCTCAAATCCTCGGATGGACTCCTCGAAACCCTAACCAAATCTCATAATTAATATTTGGTTATGATTGGGTACTACGTCAGCCCACTACTCTCGAAAGGCGGACAGTCAGCAAATTCGAAGAGTTTTTCATGCAAAGCAGATTCGTGGTTCTACACCAAAGAGCTTTCTACGCTCGACAGCTACAAATCTACGATTTTACGCTTGCAAGCTATCAGTCTATGGTTTTAAACACCTGGATGCCTTTGTGCTCGGTAGCTTTTACGCTCGAGAGGCTACAAACCTACGACTTCACGCTCAGCAGATACAAATCTATGGTCTCACGCTCGGTGGCGTTTAGTTTACGCTCGGAGGCAACAGATCCACAACCTTACGCTCGAAAGATTTCTTTTTCACAGGCTACAAATCTACAGTTCTACGCTAAGAAGCTTTCTACGCTTGACAGCTACAGATCTACGGTTTTACGCTCGCAAGCTATCAGTCTATGGTTTTATGTCCGGATGCCTTTGTGCTCGATAGCTTTTACGCTCGAGAGGCTACAAACCTACGACTTCACGCTAAGAAGCTACAAATCTACGATTTCACGCTCGGTGGCTTTCTACGCTCAATAGGCTACGAACTCAGGATTTTCAGCTCATCTACACTACGGATCTCTGACTTTTCGCATATCCGAACAGTTCTCAAGGCGGTCGATTACAGGAGTTTACACAGAAGATACTCCTTCTTGACCTAAAAATATTCCAAGTACCCGAAGCATACAGAGTTCAAACATTGAGAAATTACTCTTCTCGGGTCAATTGGAGGTTCATCCAGAAATCCAGCCTGCATATTTCATCTACAGCTCAAGATGGCGACTCAGTTCGACAGCTATTTCTTGCCCTGTTCCAAGGGATTTTTGAGAAATCATTCTTGAAGATGAAGTCTGAAACAAGAATTCTGTTTACACAGAAGTGAAAACAACAGTTCAGAATTCCACGCGGTTCTTCATTCCTGACAACAGAATAGTTCGAACACTCGACTGCTAAAGCGGCTTTCTGCGTATCACTTGTTATACGTAAAAGACAGGACATGGCCTAATACTCTTTCTATCAGAGTCGGCGTAAAGAATCAGACGTGTCGAAGCTACACATATTCAGACTTCACAGCAACGTATGGCAAAACGATCATATGCAGAGAAGAAAGACGATTTTATTAAAATCAAAATCATGATTACATATGAGGGAAATCCTGTCTACAGGGGGTTTTTCTTCATTTTTTTTCATGATTACATATGAGGGAAATCCCGTCTACAAAAGGATTTTTTTCGTCGTCATCGGAAGGCCACCCTCAGAATCTGTTCTACCAGGGTCTCGTATCGGTGCAGGTCTTCCTCTTCTTCCATGGCAGTTCATCGACTACCACAGTCATGAACAAGAAGATCGATGGCGGGAGGATACAGAACTAGGCCTGTATCAAGTGCCCATCCTCCATACGCCCTGAACAGATCCAGTTGAGGCTTCTTTAAACCCAACTCGATCGAGGACGGCAGTTACAGTTTTTCTGCTATCGTCTGCGGAAGTCTCACGAGAAAATATACAGCCTGCAAGCTGTCTGGTCTAATACGACCCTTTCCTTCTCCTGGGAGAACCACCATATAAAGTTGCTGATTATCCCGAGCAAGGGAGGCTAAGATATCCTTCCATAATCCATCATTGCAGTGGATACTAGCTCGAAGACGCCGTCTTTTTTGGCTCCTTACATGCTGGAAGAACATGATCTCCTTCTTCCTCAGGTCGACCCGACGAACTCCGGCGATCATCTCTACGTGGTGATGGAAATATGGGGAGAACAGGTTAAACCCTCAGCCTTTTTATAGGCGAAAGAGATCATACCGATCCACAATAACTCTGCCATAAAGTCAGCCTTGAAAGAACGTGTCAGACTTGACCGTTTCAGGCTCCATTCAGAAGCGTTTCGAGTTACGAGGAACGGTTCATGCTTCATTTAAAGCGTTTCAAATTCCGAGGAATTTTGAAAGCTTTGAAGGAGGTCTTGTAGAAGCATGAAAAATACACCGGATGGCTATACGCAGCTTATTGGTGCGGGGCAGCGTAAAGAGATGACCTCAGAGCCATCAAGCATGCAAAATAAGAGCTTTTTCTGCTGATCACAGCGTGAAATATTAAAAGCTCAAAGGACCATCCGCGTAAGTGCAGTATGTCCAGACTGCTTCAGCGTAAAACAGGGTGCTTCGTCGCCTATATGGCGTAAAACACATCCGCTTTCAATATAGCATTAAAGCGTACGAGGAACGCTTCGTGTTCTCCGAAGTGAACCTGTTAGATCCTGCAATGAACCTGACGTCTGGACTTCTGACAAAGGGATACTGCTCGACTACCCAGACGACGGCTATAATGATGGCGCGGCACTGCAACCCAGCCTGTTATTTACCGCCATCTCCTTTGCGTAAACTGCTTTTACGTGTACAAGGGGATACGCTGCCTTATTTTACACAGGCAGACATGAGCTGTTTATGCTCCACAGTAGACAAACCACCTGCCACATCAGAAGCTGTACTTTATATGGGGCTCGAGTTACGTCTCTACGTCTAATGCACAGAGCGGTGACAGTTTCTCGAGGCACGTCTCTACGACTAATGCACAGAGCGGTGACAGTTTCTCGAGGTACGTCTCTGCGACTGATGCACAGAAGGCCTGCAGACCTTCAAAAACACGCCTTTGTATTTAATGCGCAGGATGGTGGCAAATCTCTGCATTTAATGCAAGAGATTCGATTATATCTTCAAAAGCCGTAATTTCGGCTAAGACGTCCACATCAGCACTCTGACACGTTACGCAGCGGCTTCTCTGCCCATTCAGCTTCTGTGCTCACTTGGCTTCTACGCCCATTCAGCTTCTGTGCTCACTCAGCCTCTATGACCACTCGGCTTCTACGCCTATTCGGTTTCTATGCCTACTTGGCTTCTACGCCATGGTGACAGACATTGGCTTCTACGCCCACCTCTTCTACACGAGGGATACCTACCTACGTGGCTTCTACGCCGTGATCTTCGTAGCGATTATACACGTTTGGTCCGTTAGTTGGACCCGCGTCACACGCTCATTCAGAGGATCATCTATACGCAGGCATTGGTTATTTTAACCGTTGTATAAAATGGTGCTGTACTTTCCACTACTCGGTTTCTACACCGACGGAGTGGTCACTGTCACTAAAACTCTATAAATAGAGACCTCTATCAACAGAGGACAAGGTCAAAAAATTGGTCAAGAAATCCAATATTAGATCCAGGGTCGACAAAATTGAAAGAGAGAGAAATATAGATCCAAGGTCGAACTTCCAAGAAAGATCGAACCAGAGGTCAAGAGAGAGAAGAATCCGAAGCTCAGGCAAAGAGTAGGGATCGACGACTTTGACATCGTGCATCCACCCTCTTTTGCAACCTTCGAAGCTGCTTTCTGTCTTCTACGACACTTCATCATCATCGTGTGGTCCAAGGGCTAAAGTGATCGACTGCAGATCAGACACCTATAGCAATATTTACCTAGATTTATAAATTATACTTCGACATCCTCGTATAGGATTAAATTGTACAAGTTTGTTTGTAAACCAAAGAACACGGGTTTCGTATAAACCCCGTCTTGAATACATTTTATTCTTTTGTTTTTCACCACAAACACCCAGTACCCTATTAATTAAGCCCATACCAAGCATACAACACCCCCTCACCCTACAAAACGCCAAACACCGAATCGCCCACCAATTTTTCATCATTTTATGTGTCTGTGCAAATACCCAAATTTAAGGGGGCTAATTTGCAATATTGCATTAGGTGTCAACACCCCATTGGTTTAACCCAAATAAAGAAAACTAACCTGCTAGCTTTGACTAGTCAACCCAACCTCTCTCCTCCTTTTATTGCATTTTTCTCCATGATGAATCATGGCCATCCATTTAAAATGGAGCCATCTCCATCACACAACCCCTTACATAAACCTCAAGGCTCTCATCCCAACCAAGCCCTAAACCTAGGGAAGCCCCCATTTTTCTCTCACCTCACTCTTCCCTCTTCTCCAACGTAGGAAGAAAAAATTTCTTCTTCCTTTCTTCTTCTGTTCTTCTTCTTCTTCCTTTCTTCTTCTTCTTATCCTTCTTTTAAATTTAAACAGGAAAGAGGGGGGAAAACCTTCACTAATACCTACTGTTCTTCCCCGACCCCGGTCCGGCCAAGCCCCGACCCCGGCCCGGCCGAGCCCCGCTACTCTTCCTCCCCGGCTCACCCTGCATCTGTTCCCCGACCGCGCTTCACTTCCATCCCGGTCGACACTCGGCCACTGATCTCCACACCTCCGTTCATCCCCTCGACTCCATCCGCTCCGTTCAACCTGATAGCTGTACTCCTCCTCCTCCTCTACGCCGAAGCCGACTCATCCCGAGCTATACACCACCCGAACCACCACTGCTCACCCCAACCTCCTCTCCCTGCTGCTCTCCTTCCACAGCCAAGATCCCCTCGACTCAACTCCTCCCGCTGCATCCCCAACTCCGGCACCCGCAGCTCCTTGCTGCTCCTTCCCTCTTCACAGTCGACCCGGCCTGTCACCTCCCCGCCGGCCTCGTCTCGACAGGACCCTCCACCGGTGCGGCCATCCTCCACCGGCCAGCTCTTCCCCGTCGACCACCTTCATCACCACCACCTCATCCCTGTATCTCCCTACATCACCATCTCCATTGCTACCACCCCGGCGAGCCCCTCGACTCCGGCCAGTGGCCACCAGCCGACCCCGGTGAGCTTCCCTCCTTCTTTATTATATATACATGTATATATACATACGTATATGTATATACTAATATATGTATATGTATATTATGTATTTAATTAATGTTTAATATGTATATGTATGTATTTAATATATATATGTATATATTTAATATGATTGGTATATATATAAATACATATTTTAGTATATGTATTATTGGTATATATATTATTTGATATATATATATATATATATATATGTATATATTCAGTATATATATATATTTTTTTTCCTGGTATACGTATAATATTTGGTATGTATATGTATACATGTATATAGTTTAAACTCAATTTGTATTAGTATTAGTATATTTTAATAATATATATAGTATATATATTAATTGGTATATATATATATATATTGTATATACTTAATATATTTTCAATATATAAAATTGGTATATATGCATATATATATTTAGTATACGTATGAAATTATTAATTGGTATATGTATATATGTATTTGTATATACACTTAGTGTATATTAAAAATTGGTATATATGGTATATATATATTGTTCAACTAATGTAAATATTATACATAAAATTAAATGGTACATAAATATATTGTATATGTATTTAAATTGGTGCATGTATATATATTGTAAGTATTAATGTTAGTTAAAAATAGGTATAATGTGTTTTAGATGTCTATCTACTAGATGACCCTAGTTGACCAGTATCATACCTGGTATAGCCCCTGAGTTATGTATTTGTGTTGTGTTAGTGTAGCATCTGAGGCAATGTTACATTTATGATATGTCTATAGGACTGTTGGTTCATCCAGGCGATACTCTGGAACAGGACATTGACATTACCAGCTAAGGATCCAAGGCGAGTACATTCTCTGATTAGCTTCTTATTTATGATATCCCCTATGTTCATTGTATCTAGTATAAATATCCATATTCTCGACACGCTGGTTACACGAATTGATGTATACGGATCTCATCATGAGATATTATTCCTTGTTCATGGTGTAGCTTGTACAAGTCTTGTTTCATTGTTATCTTGTACATGTACAGACACTGATTTCCGGGGAGACTTGCTACCTTCCTAGGGAATCCCGTGCCATAGCGTACCATGGTTGGATCTACTATACCAGTCGGGGGTGGTAAGTATTTTAGTGTAGATATGTGATCATACTCAACTCTACATGCATCATAGCTCACCCCTTATCTCACGTCGGGTGCGGCCTGACCATTTACATGCTTCATAGCTGTTACATGTGATTAGCCTGACCTCTACATACATCATAGCTAACCAAATGGTTAGCCTGACCTTACATGAATCATAGCTAATCATATGTAACCAGCCTGATCAAGTTCCCAAGCCGATTACATGTTAAAGCTAGTACTCACACACTTAGTCATAGTATTCTTGCTCATTGACATATTGTTTCCTTTTCTGCATTTACTTACAGTATTTCTAGTATATCCTTTATTGTATATTTCTCGTACATATACATGCATCTTGTATATTTCTATTTATATACTACTACATAGTTTATATCATTGATATAGAACTGCTATTAGAAATGTACTTTGCTCCTTCCTGACTGGAAAATATTTTTCAGACTATGCCCAGAGGACTGGTATCCGACACTTGTGGACCACAGGGTGAGTAGCTGCAGTCTTGGACTTAGTAGTTCAGTCGTGATTCTGGGAGGTCTAGCCGGAATCACTAGTTATCTAGTTAGTTCTTTTAGCATATTATTTTGGTACCGGATTTGTCTCCGGCATACTTTGTTGAGACTGGGATTTATTGTTGAGTTAGATTATTTTACTTTTAGACTTGTGTTGTATTTAATTTTTATTTCGTCGATTTCTTATCGTGCAGTAGTTATGTGATTGAGTATGTTGTTCATTTATATTGTGTCATCCGTGCCTCCTTATGGGGATTAGATGCTCGTGTGAGATTGCTTAGTTAGTATCATGACCTAGGCAGCGTTCTACCGCTGATGCTGCAGCGTAGGCTGGACGTACCCGCGTACTCGTGCCCCAATTTTGGGTATGGGTCGTGACACATTTTTAGTGGTGGCCCATACAGGTCAGACTTCGCAACTTGTGCGATATCGTGGTAGTGCGACGTCATAGTGGATACTCAATCACAAAATTCTTGAGAGATTCCTGGAACGACCCCTTGAGAATCTTATTACAATTTCCAATTTAAATCCTTCGCCCTTGTTTCCGTCCGTCCTTACTCGTTGATATTGAGTTTGATCCTTGTTAACCAGTTGTTAAATTTAATTCTTGGTATCGTTATTGAGTTAATTTCTTATCGAGATGAATTTTACGGACTAAACTTTACGATATCATCTGATGACATATATTGATGAGAACAGTGAGAAAGGTAAAACCTCTACTTTAGTTATGGAACCTAGAGTTTATCGCAGCCATACTGGTTGGCGTGGCGAAGATTCTAGATGACATGATTACAGGGTTGCGTACTTTAGTTACGGAACCTGTCGTTTATCGCACCTATGCTTACTGGCATGGCGAGGATTCTAAGCGTCATGATTTTTGACAGACATGTATGATTATCAGGTTGTATATTAAAAATTGGTTCTTAAAGTATCATCTCAACATACAGGACATTTTCCATCGTTTCTTTTGGTTGCTAGCAGTAGAAATACCTTTAGTCCTCAACCCAGTTCCTTTTGAGCTTCTATTCTTTGAGGATTCCTTGTTAAGTATGATAATTAAGTGACTTGTAATTATGTCTGTGTCTTGAGTATTAGTATTGACTGAGTGTTGCTTGTAAGTGTTCCCTAGTTGGACATGTGAGCAGTAGGCCTTAATCTAGAGTTAACCCATAGTATAGTACCTTGTGGCAATAGTTCTAGGATAGGTGTCATTATAGTACTATAAGTAAAGGAGAGTATAGAGTATCAGTGATAGTTTCGAGAGTTAGTATCAGAGCCAACATACCCGTCCTGGATAATCATGATTATGTAATGGATGATCTATGTAAACGATTAAGTATCCAGGAATTGTGTTAAGGATTAATGGAACATGATGTTCAATTTGATAATTGATATCGGGAGTGTTAAAGGTAAGGAAATATATATGCATAAAGAGTTATAATAAGGTGTCATGAGTAGAGAAATATCGGAATTGGTAATAAAAATGGTGAAGCGTATCACAGATTAGTTTAACAGGCTGTAAAAGATTAAAGGGAAATACCTATACATCAATCGAGATGAAGAACCATATACTTGCCTATGAGAGTAAGGAAACATGAGTGTTATAGAAGGTACAGGTAATCATGAGTTCTAATAAGTTTGATGAGATGATCCAATAATGAAGATAGTGATATCATACCAAGAGTACTAATGATTCTATATCGAGGATTAGTCGAGAATGATGCTAATAACAGTAAGCACTCTGCATGATGATAATTAGATGATATACCAGTTGATATAGATTGAAAAACATGGAAGAAAATATATGTGATGATAACTTTGATCATTTGGAGGTAATAGTGCAAGTAATTCGGGTAGTACAATTTTAGTACCCAATTGAGAGTTGTAGACAATAGATGTATTGAGTGCACCTCAAGTATTAGAGACCGTGAGCACTTATATGTGCATTTGTGGGAAAAAAGAGAGATTGAAGAGTGGAAATGAATTTCAATTTTTAAGAATTTTTAGGAGTTGAGATTCTATGTTATTAAATTTTGAGGATTCCAAATTTGATTCAATAAACATATTTAAGCTATAAAGATTTTAGAAGTGATTAAAGTTTGATTTCAATATTGAATATTTGACCCTTGAGGAAAGTATACACTTTTATTTTAAATTGTTCAAAAAGTTAAATTTTGATGATTTTATTATGAGGATAAAATTTTATGGTGGATGAGAAATATATATTAGTATATGAGTAGATGATATACATGTGTAAGGATCTGTTGACTTGAGCATGATTGAGATGGCACTGCAGACTGACTTGGGTGTCCATCTAGAGTTGTATTAGAAAGAGCAGTACGTAGTATGGTGTGTTGCACTTGACGTACATTTGAGTGATAAGAACAAATAGTATAAACAGTTATAGTAGGTAAGAGAGCTAGCAGTGAGTGTGCTTGTAGTAAAAACTATGGTACTAAATAGATAGAGGTGTCAAACTTTGGATGTATTATTAAACTATGGTTATATTAGAGATTCTTGGTATCAGATTTAGGTATCAATAGATATGTGTAGGCAATGAGGATGTATTCATGAATATCTTATGGACTAATGATTAGTTGATATGGGTACCAGTGTACAAGGATAGGAATTAGTTAGTGAATGTGCCAGAGTTAAGTGTATATTAGAGGATGAAGATATCCAAGTAATGGATTAGAAGACTATGTTCTGTCCTTCCTTCTGTTCCTTTCTATTTGATCGATTGACTGATTTCCCTAGTACTGTAGTTCGTATGCATAATTTCCTTGTTAGAATGTAGTTAGTGGTACACCCTGACAGAGACTGTAATACCATGACAAAAGACACATGACCGTACATATTTTTCTTAGATTGCATGGCTGTAGGTAGAATTCTCTTAGACCATGATTATTGGGGTTTGACCATAGTAGGTTTATGAAAAGGTTATGACTTGACAAGAGAAACGAGATGCTAAAATTTTTGGAAGATAAGCATAAAGAGTTAAAGATTTAATATGGCTGAGTTGATGAATCATTAATTTTATCAAGATTGAGATATGATTAATTATCATTAAAATTCGAGGATAAACATTAATTTAAATAAGAGGTTAAAAATTTAATATGGTAGGATTGATGATTATTGATTATGATATATTTATCATTAAAAACTTGAGAAAATTAAGGAGATTATCATTATATTTATTGACTGTAAGTTATGAATTTTAAAATTTTATATTATGGACGTTGCATTTGAAGAATCCATAGGTATCGCGTTGTTGAGTATTTTAAGGAAAAAGGAAACCAAGGAATAAGATCATCGATGGATTAGTGTCTGAATTCAATTTTTTTGGGACGAGATTTAAATTATATATATATGCATTGGTTGAAATTAAATTTGAGGAGTAGATGTTAAATTTTGAGTATTAAAATTTTTTTTTTTTACTTAAAATTCAGAGAAAATTGTGAGGAAAATGGAAACTGATTTTATTTCGAGGATTTTTCAGAAATACAAAATTTTAGAGTTTTAAAAATTGTGAAATGACAAGGTGGATTATTTCAGGATTATGTGGGTTGGTGAATTTAACCATTGATGGAAAATAATATAATAAATAAACACTACTATGAGGATTTTAAATTTCGAGGATGAAATTCATTTAAGGAGGGTGGACTTGTTACTACCACATTCCAAAAACAGGGGTATTTTTGACTTTTTATATATTATTAATATTATGGTATTTATATTAAATGATTTCTCGATATGTGCATTTAAATTTAATAATTGCATAAGATGTGTATTTAAATATAATATATATACAGTGTTTATTAATGTTTGAGCTGGTAGACTTGACCTAGAGGCCCACTAGATGAACACCTGACTGAATTATAGGATTATGTATTAATTTGTATTTAATAGAATTTAATTATTGGGATTTTAATTAATTACCGTATTATTTATTTAATTATTGCGCCTTGCCGTTGCTTCGATATTTGGAGCGCTACCCTAGCTTTTGCCTTCCAACAAATTTTACAACCTTGCCCTAGACGTGCCCGCCTTTTATTCTGCCATTTTGGTAACTCATAATTATGCTCTCTTGTGCTTCATTTTAGCCGCACAATATTCGTCGCGAACGTTTATTTAATTTCTGAATAAATTCTAACTTTGTATCGATGTGCGTTCCAATCGAAATTGGAGGCAATCTTGGCCTATTTTTTGTGCAACCCAAATTAGGGTAATATTCTGTTCTGAGTCTTCTTCACTAATGATATTGATGACCCGACCTAATTTTGGCCCCATGTACTCCTAATTAATTTTAGAACACAGCTTGCATTTATTTCTAATTAAATTGAGGATACCATTTGGTCTGATCCCGTTTAACCCCGACTTAACCCAGTACCCTATTAATTAAGCCCATACCAAGCATATAACACCCCCTCACCCTACAAAACAACAAATACCGAATCGCCCACCAATTTTTCATCATTTTATGTGTCTGTACAAATACCCAAATTTAAGGGGGCTAATTTGCAATATTGCATTAGGTGTCAACACCCTATTGGTTTAACCCAAATGAAGAAAACCAACCCCCTAGCTTTGACTAGTCAACCCAACCTCTCTCCTCCTTTTATTGCATTTTTCTCCATGATGAATCATGGCCATCCATTTAAAATGGAGCCATCAACACCACACAACCCCTTACAGAAACCTCAAGGCTCTCATCCCAACCAAGCCCTAAACCTAGGGAAGCCCCCATTTTTCTCTCACCTCACTTTTCCCTCTTCTCCAACGTAGGAAGAAAAAATTTCTTCTTCCTTTCTTCTTCTCTTATTCTTCTTCTTCTTCTTCTTCTTCTTCTTCTTCTTCTTCCTTTCTTCTCCTTCTTCTCCTTCTTTTAAATTTAAACAGGAAAGAGGGGGGGGGGGAACCTTCACTAATACCTACTGTTCTTCCCCGACCCCGGTCCGGCCAAGCCCCGACCCTGGCCCGGCCAAGCCCTTCTACTCTTCCTCCCCGGCTCACCCTGCATCTCTTCCCCGACCCCGCTTTACTTCCAGCCCGGCCGACACTCGGCCACTGATCTCCACTCCTCTGTTTATCCCCTCTACTCCATCCGCTCCGTTCAACCCGACAGCTATACTCCTCCTCCTTCTCCACGCCGGAGCCGACTCATCCCGAGCTGTAAACCACCCGAACCACCACTACTCACCCCGACCTCCTCTCCCTGCTGCTCTCCTTCCACAGCCGAGATCCCCTCGACTCAACTCCTCCCGCTGTATCCCCAACTCTGGCACCCGCAGCTCCTTGCTTCTTCCCCCCTCTTCACAGTCGACCTGGCCAGTCACCTCCCCACCGGCCTCGTCTCGACAAGACCCTCCACCGGTGCGACCATCCTCCACCGGCCAGCTCTTCCCCGTTGACCACCTTCATCACCACCACCTCATCCCTGCATCTCCCTACATCACCATCTCCATTGCTACCACCCCAGCGAGCCCCTCGACTCCGGCCATTGGCCACCAGCCGACCCCGGTGAGCTTCCCTCTTCCCTCCTTATTCATTATATATACATGTATATACTAATATATGTATATGTATATTATGTATTTAATTAATGTTTAATATGTATATGTATGTATTTAATATGTATATGTATATATTTAATATGATTGGTATATATATAAATACGTATTTTAGTATATGTATTATTGGTATAAATATTATTTGATATATATATATATATATATATATATATATATATATATATATATATATGTATATATTCAGTATATATATATATATTTTCCTGGTATACGTATAATATTTGGTATGTATATGTTTACATGTATATAGTTTAAACTCAATTTGTATTAGTATTAGTGTATTTTAATAATATATATAGTATATATATTAATTGGTATATGTATATATATATATATATATATATATATATATATATATATATATATATATATATATATATTTTGTATATACTTAATATATTTTCAATATATAAAATTGGTATATATGCATATATATATTTAGTATATGTATAAAATTATTAATTGGTATATGTATATACACTTAGTGTATTTTTAAAATTGGTATATATGATATATATATATTGTTCAACTAATGTATATATTATACATGAAATTAAATGGTACATAAATATATTATATATGTATTTAAATTGGTGTATGTATATATATTGTAAGTATTCATGTTAGTTAAAAATAGGTATAATGTGTTTTAGATGTCTATCTCATAGATGACCCTAGTTGACCAGTATCATACCTGGCATAGCCCCTGAGTTATGTATTTGTGTTGTGTTAGTATAGCATCTGATGCAATATTATATTTATGATATATCTATAGGACTGTTGGTTCATCCAGGTGATACTCTGGAACAGGACATTGACATTACCAGCTAAGGACCCAAGGCGAGTACATTCTCTGATTAGCTTCTTATTTATGATATCCCCTATGTTCATTGTATCTAGTATAAATATCCATATTCTCGACACGCTGGTTACACGGATTGGTGTATACGGATCTCGTCATGAGATATTATTCCTTGTTCGTGGTGTAGCTTGTACAAGTCTTATTTTATTGTTATCTTATACATGTACAGACACTGATTTCCGGGGAGACTTGCTATCTTTCTAGGAAATCCCATGCCATAGCGTACCATGGTTGGATCTACTATACCAGTCGGGGGTAGAGAGTATTTTAGTGTAGATATGTGATCATACCCAACTCTACATGCATCATAGCTCACCCCACA
The DNA here is from genome assembly GCA_036927795.1 of Iris macrosiphon. NCBI lineage: Eukaryota > Viridiplantae > Streptophyta > Magnoliopsida > Asparagales > Iridaceae > Iris > Iris macrosiphon. The sequence goes on along the minus strand of JAYESA010000010.1, from coordinate 112,905,531 downwards.
TCTCACGTCGGGTGCGGCCTGACCATTTACATGCTTCATAGCTATTATATGTGATTAGCCTGACCTCTACATGCATCATAGATAACCAAATGGTTAGCCTGACCTTACATGAATCATAGCTAATCATATATAACCAGCCTGATCAAGTTCCCAAGTCGATCACATGTTAAAGCTAATACTCACACACTTAGTCATAGTATTCTTGCTCATTGACATATTGTTTCCTTTCCTGCATTTACTTACAGTATTTCCATTATATCCTTTATTGTATATTTCTCGTACATATACATGCATCTTGTATATTTTCATTTATATACTACTACATAGTTTATATCATTGATATAGAACTGCTATTAGAAATATACTTTGCTCCTTCCTGACTGGAAAACATTTTCCAGACTATGCCCAGAGGACTGGTATCCGACACTTGTGGACCACAGGGTGAGTAGCTGCAGTCTTGGACTCAGTAGTTCAGTCGTGATTCCGGGAGGTCTAGCTGGAATCACTAGTTATCTAGTTAGTTCTTTTAGTATATTATTTTGGTACCGGATTTGTCTCTGGCATACTTTGTTGAGACTGGGAATTATTGTTGAGTTAGATTATTTTACTTTTAGACTTGTGTTGTATTTAATTTTTATTTCTTCGATTTCTTATCGTACAGTAGTTATGTGATTGAGTATGTTGTTCATTATATTGTGTCATCCGTGCCTCCTTATGGAGATTGGATGCTCGTGTGAGATTGCTTAGTTAGTATCTTGACCTTGATAGCGTTCTACTGCCGATGCTGCGGCGTTGGCTGGACGTGCCCGCGTACTCGTGCCCCAATTCCGGGTGCGGGTCATGATAATACATGGGTAGCAGTTATTATAAACGCCGCGTAAAAGGTGCAGCTCTCTCCGCTGTTCGGTTTTTACGTCGACTGTAGCTGAACTCTATAAATAGAGACCTCCATCCACGGAGGTCCAGGGTCGAAAGGTCTAGGGTCGAAAGATCTAAAGGGCCAAGGTTGAAAGGTCCTGGGTCGAAAGGTCGAAGGGTCAAATCCAAGGCAGAGAGAATTCAGGAGCCACAGACAGAGGTCAAGGTCAAGAAAGCACCTATAGAGAGCTTGGGCAACGAGAGTTCAATCCCTCCTGTAGTCTTTGAAGCTTCTTTTTTCGTCCTCTACAGTACTTCTTCGTCATCGTGTGGTCCAAGGGACAAAGTGATTGACCGCAGATCAGACTTCTATAGCAATATTTCCCCAGAATCAAATTTTTGTACTTAACATCGTCGTATAGGATTAATTGTACTTCTTTTTCTTGTTTGTAAACCAAAGAAAGGATTTCGTATAAACCTAGTTTCAATTTCTTTCGTTTATTATCAAACATTTAGCTATTTATTTTGATATTCCTTTACTTGTGCTTGTGGATGAGATATAGATGCCTGTGACTTGTGTTGACAATATATGAACCACTTATGAATTAATATTCATATTACAGCGTACGTATGTGTTATAGTTTTCCAATAAATTGGAGTTGTCATATACATACGACTGGCATGCTACGTATTCCTAGTCCTACGTATTTTGGGACTGGGGCGTGACGCGACTCTCGGCCTCCAAAAGTAACTCTCTGATCCTTGCAAACATCACTGACCAGGTTGATGCCACCCCAGTCGTGATCTTGCAAGTCCTAGCCAAAGGTTTAGCCTTTAAATGATGCTTAAGAGCCAAAGACACTGATACAAAACTATAGGAAGCACCAGAATCAAACAAAGCTAATACTGGAATAGAATCTAGGAGAACCAAACCTGCGATGACGTCTCCAATTAGCTCCGTCTCCTCAATCGTTATGGCAAATCTTGCGCCTGTGGTGCTCCACTCTGTTGATGCTGCACGAGATACTGCTGTTGGGTCGGGAGTGGAGGTCCCCCCTACTGATGCTGCACGAAATACTGTTGCTAGGTCGGGAGTGGAGGTCCCCTCTACTGTGCTGCAGGTGCTGATGGTGTTCGAACTGGTGCTCTCTAAACAGGAGCTCCACCCTGACCCGGATGAGTTGGTGCCAGACGACAGTCTCTCAGCTGGTGATCTACCGCTCCACAAAACAAATGCACTCCCAACCTCTTCCTGCAGACGTCCCATCCCTATCTTGGCTTCTTGCAGAAATGACAGATAAGAGTATATTGCTGATGTCTCTGAGGCTGCTGACGTTGAGGCTGGATGGTCCGCTGTTGCTACTATTGGAACTGGGGCCGATTGGCTAGGCCCGCGCTAATGCTGCCAAGTATCTCTCGGTCCCTCTTAGGCCTTAAACTCAGGTCCCTCTCGACCATACGGACCTCTGCAAGAATCATCGCGTATGTCTCATGGCTCAAAGAAATAAGGGCCTTCATGTCCCAGTTTAGGCCTTCCCTGAAATGGCTTACCCTGTCCTCCGAATCTCGTACCATGTTCCTCGTATACCTGCTCATCTTGCCGAACTCTGTGGCGTATTCCTCTATCGATATGCCCTCCTACTGGAGGTTCTGAAACTGTCGCTCCAGGTTGAGTTTCTCGGTGCATGGGAAGAACTTTCTCTTGAACAGATCCTTGAAGCCATCCCATGTCAACCCTGGATCAAAAACCTGTGGTTAATTTCCGAACCAAGTGCTAGCAATATCTGACATATGTAATCCAGTCGCCTCTATCCTCAAGTCCTTGGCAAGACGGGATAAGCGCATAATATGCTCGAGGTGCTCGAGCCAGTCGTTAGCGTAGATAATACCCTCTGTCCCTTTGAAGTTGCGGGGACCTAACTTCTTAAAATTATGTATGTTGCCCAGTCTGGGCTGTGCATTCTGTGGTTGGGGCGAAGCTGTCATGACTCGCACCCAAAAAATCGGGCATAAGTCGTGGATACGTCCAGCATACGCCGCAGAATCGGCGGTAGAATGCTGTAAAGGTTCATTATAGGTCAACAATCTATAACTCACAAAACCTGTCAATATAACCTCTCCAAAA